>CABFOW010003274.1:0-61984 GCA_902141385.1 Timema californicum
GTCCTAGAGCTGTCATTTCTAGATGGAGATGCTAAACATTGAGATTCACTTACAACTGATTACTTGATTTTTTACTTAAATTACCTCTTTTTAGCCACTGATCCATGATGAATATTAAAAATAATAGTATCAATGTAACTGCATGTTATTTCACTCCCTTATTGTATCTACAACTAAATATAGAAGGAGAGGAGCTCCCATTAACAGTTATTAATAATTTTTATCCACATTGCCATGAAGACATACAGACAAATTGATTAACCCTAATTAATATAAAAATAACACGAGCACACAGTACCTAACAAATGTGGTGAGTACAATGTTAAGCACGAGTGAGAAAGAGCATGTTACCAAACTGTGATTTGTATTTATAGACTTTGAAATCAAACTAAAATTTGTTGAATAACTGTCAGTCCTGATAGCAAGTGTCCAGGGGAGGGTTGCTAGTACGGAGAAATACACAGCTATGCGAAATGAAAGAGGGGAAAATGAGGGAGGGAAATAACAATTTCACTTCAACTACAATTCAGCAAAAAAATAGCTTAACATGTAAACTGAGGTGGCTCACTCGGACAGTAAAAATATATTCAATCTCTTATCTAGAAATTCTAAGTCAAATAAACTAAAACATAGAGTCAAATAAGTTTCGAGATTATTTCTATCAAAATATTATTGCTTGGAAAAAAAAAAATCAAAGTATCCATTCTAGAATTTAATCTGTAGATTCCCTGGGCACTGTCCATGAATCCCTTGGGATCCACGGAGCACGGTTTGGAAACCACTGCTTCACAGTAATGAAATCATTTTATTTGCAACAATTGTCTGCAGTCTGTATCTTTGATCATACAATCTAAGGTGACAGGCAAGTCAGGGTTTGACTCCTGGTCAAATATGCTTAGGATGTTTCTCTCTTAACTCCTATAATGGTGCATTTATTCCAAATTTTACTTTCTCATCTCTACACAGTTAGTGTATTAATAGCCTGGACGCATATTAACAGTTCAAAAAAACATATTTCATATTCAGCTTTAAAAATTAATATCAACTCTTGGTGAACAGGTTAATTTATTAATAAAAGAGTAATATAGTGAAGGTAAGCTTTGAGCTAGATGTCAAGGTGATGTTTCACTCCAGCGCTTGTGAGATATGACATGCTCTGTTGCAATCCCTGGCGGAGATAATCACACCATTGTCACACACTGTGACTGTATTACTGTTAGTATTGTGTGACTATATCTTGGTAGGCCAACATGTGTTACAGTTCACATGTCGAATCTCTACAAAAGACACCTCACTCCTGGTAAGTACCGCTTTATCTTTCTTTTTAATTGATGGACCTTTTTTATTTCAGCATTTATTCCAAACAGTCCAATATGTTAAGACTTTTGTAATTACTCAAATATGGATAGAATTATGTTCTAATTGTTTTAAAGTTAATTTAAAGAAAGGGCTTTTAACAATAATAAAAAATATAGTTGAAAAGTGACACCTGGAACGAGAATTAAATTCGAGTCCTTATTGTCCTGGGGGCATTTTGTAACTATTAAAATTAATTACTGTGAACAACTGTTTATCTGTCACCAATGGACATTTACACCATAAATAATATTTAAAAAAAACTGTTACATAAACATTAAAATTGTAAATGAATCATACTAGGGTATATTCCAAACAAGAATTTGAAATTAAAATTTAGAGAAAGTATATAGGCATTTGCTTGAAAAGAATGGGAAACTATGAAAAAAAACCCAGAACACCCAGCAGGGATTTAAACTCTGACCTTCCCATCACGAGTAGCTAGAACAAAGGAGACTTGATAACTTGTTACTGAGAACACTAGTGTGGGCTGGACAGTGAATTTGTGCTACGTGAAACTAATGGCTATATTATTATTTACATTGATTAAATTAGTGTGAAGCTTGATAAAGATTTTCAAATTTGAAATGTTTTTAATAATTTTTCACAGTATTATAGTAGTAACTGAAAACAGCTGTACATGTGAATTTACGTGTAAAAACTTGTAAACAAAACAAACACTTAATGGTAAAAATATTGTGATGATTAAAGCCAAAGGTTTTGGGTTTGATTCCTGTACACATCTGTTTTCTTTGTGCACCACACTTGTTTGAGCTTTTCGCTTATTTAAACTGGTGTAGAAGGGTTGGGGAAGGTATAATCAAACAAAAGAAATATACCTGAAATTGGCATGGAGGGAGATTGAGAAACTATCCTTAGTACACCCAATTGATATTCGAAACCCTTTCTCCCCATCAGTGGCATTTCAGCCCAATCCAAGAGTAACATTTTAAACTATGTGACCGCTTATAAGGGTTTGTAGTAATTCTTACAGCAACATATATTAGTACTGTGTTTATTTAGCAGGATGTTATATAAATAAGAGGGAAAATGCCACAATATCTGAATGGTAATATTTTGGCTTGCAAAGACAAAGGTCCTGAGTCTAATTTAATGTTTTCATCTGTTGTTTTGGATTTGAATATCTAAATATTTTAAAATTTATGTTTATGTGTGTTTATTTCCAAAGGTAAGGCGAGTATGTTTGTTGCTGTATGTGTGATCACGACACACTTGGTGACAGTGTCAGCAGACTGGGTTCAGCTCCCCATATTGGACCGAAGTGACGGAAGCTCCCAGCATACATGGTCTACAAGACGCCGGGTGACCAATAAAAACCCCAGTTTACTGCATCAACAGTTTTTCCAACATACCACCTCATCATCGCATGTCGGCCAGATAACACCGATAACCAAGCCTTTACAACCTGCCACCATGGACTTGTCCATGAACAGGGAAAAACTTGATGCCACACCTACATCCAATCAGATCCATGACCCCCCTAGAAGCACCTCACAAACCCAAGTTTCTTCAACTAAAAACTTCACTGAAGCTTTGTCGAAAAGTTCCACGACTTTGCATAGCAGGGAAAAGCTCAAAGAGCTAGAAAACAACATTGGTTGGGATCGATTTAGTTTTGCAGAGCATCCCATGGAAGTGCTGCGATCTGTACATCAGACGCTCAGACTACAGACCCCACACACTCTGATCGGCAAGGTCAGGTTCCTGCAAGGCCTTAAGGACCATCTGCTCTTGTATGCAGGTGAGACAAATAATAGAAGCCTCTTTACCCTTACCACCAAGATTGAGACATTTTCAACCATTGTGTAGTAGCTAATATTAATAGATAACAAAATATATTTTATAATCTTTATAAGGTTCATACAGTGATTTATTCATCCAATGCCAGTACTCGCTATCAGCAATTTAAGATATCTAAAACAAAATAATCCTATTTCTTTAATTTAACTAAATTAATTCAGTAGAATACTAGCAATAACTACAAATTCTATTACTAACACTAAACACAATTGAAGGGTACAGAGGGAAAGTCACACTCCACACATTTTACAGGAAAACAACATTTATAAACTCCATAAGGATCCAACAAACACTTTTATTTAAAGTATTTTAAGTATCACATAGACATCTTTTAACCATAATCTAAAGTGCATAAGAAAGGTATCAAGACTTTCTAGCAGATGGCAGCACCAACTCCATTTGGGTCAAAATTGGACTTTCCCCTCCACCCTTCAATTGCAATTTTGTTTCTTTGAGTTAGATAGTTCAATTTTCTGACAGCCAATACTAGCACTATTCACTCTTCACAACCTTTTTTCTTAAGTTCAATAATCTACAATGCTGTTAACACTAAACTATGCCTTTATAACCAATACAAGAACCAAACTCTCTCGAACATATTGTTTCAGAAAAATCCATGAAGCAGTTGTTCACCCCTCAGCAGGAGGCCCAGGCTCGACAGAGTATGGGTGCCTTTAGTTTCCCCTCGCTCCAGGGGAGCCTCATGTCCATGTCCTTCCTCATGTTTGGGGTGTTCCTCATTAATCTAGTACAGGTGAGTCATAGGTTCTAACTTCGCTCTGTTAAACTCACTCTCATTAAGTTCTCTTTATTTAATCCCTAGTTGCATTTTTTTGTTGTTAAATGATATCTCCCTAAAAGCATTAAAAATGTAAAATGATTTGACCAGTACACCTGTAATATATACCACCCCAAACAAAATAACTAAAAATTCATACTTCTGAAGAACCCCAATAAAAAATAAAAGAACTTATTTACAACGCACATTACAGAATCCAATATAAGTTTTAATATCTTATGTCAAGAATAAATATAATACTTAAAATATTTTAAAATGTAATGTAACCACTAGAGAAAAATATGAATTTAACCACTAATTAGAAACTTATATACTAAATACATTTTGAATAAAAAATAAATTAGTGTAATAGCTTGCACCCTTAGTCAATCTTTAACATGCAAGTGTGACATGAGCCTAAAGAACTACTTTTAAATATACTGACTCAGCAGTCGAACCAGGTTATTTTTTTGAAAACAGTTTGTTTTGCCAGTAGCACAATGAAGAGTATTGGCAAAACTAGTAACCTAGAGGAAACATCTCTACTTTTTAGGTATATAACATCAAGAAATATGGTAAAGTACAACAGTTGAAATGATAACATAAGTCTAACAATGTTTTGTGAGTGATAAAAAGAATCCAAAACAGCAAAGAGAAGGGGGCCAGGCAATAACACGAGTTGTTAAACCAACTTGTGGGGAGAACATTTTACAGCTTGAATCCCTGTTCTGTGTGGAGGAAGTCTGAGATAGGACACAGCCACATAGTGCTGGGTAAACAGGTGTTCGACACCAGCTAGAGTTGTAATGCCAAATATATGTCAGGCCACAGAATGCTGAGTAGGGACATTGATCGAACAAGGACCTTTTTCTAAACTCTTTCATTTATTTATAAGGCTTACATCACATTATACACTAGTAGTGTAATTAATCTATTTCAACTAAACAAGATCAAAACAAACCCTACAGTTATTTGCCATTACCTACCCATCCTGACATGTAGGCCCACGGGAAGGGGATAGCGGAATTAGATATAATAAACAAATTAAGATATGTAAAATAATTTATTACATATTGAGTATAACACAATATATATTATACAACGAGTATGTAACACAAATCTTAAAACTATTTATTGTAGGGTTGCACCAAAGCACCTTTCTTTGTTACATAACAATGTAATCAGTCGACTCACTCCATCTTCTTCTCAGCTTATTGTTTATTATGGGTCCGAGGCAGCCAGTGTTTTAGTTGAGCATCTCGGGGTTAAATTAATGGTGGGGGTGGAGAACAGCACCGATCAAATAAGTAGAAATTTTGAGTAGAATTTGAAGTTTTATTTGAAATATTAAAACCTACACTTAAATATAATTAGAACATTTGATCCTAGCATAGAGCTTAAATTAGGCCTAGATCACTGGAAAACAATAATGTATTATAAATTTAGTGCTTATGTATCTTGATCATATTAACAAGTTAACAATAGCAAACCAATGCGATTATGTACATGGAAAGGGCCTAAAACCCCAACCACTTTACAAAAATATTTATATTTTTAAGATCTATGCTTAACCATAAGAATTATAAATTATTTTGTTCGTAATTATATGATATAAAATCAATATTTACACTGAATCAACTGTAATTTATGTGATTAGAAAAAATTATAGAGAAAATATGCTATGTTCTAGAACTTTACACTTAATCTCTTTAAAAACAAGTCATACAAAATATTTACATTGATATTCTAGAAAAACGGGCTGTCATGTATTTAGAAAGCCTCCCCGGAAAAAATAATTTTAAGATTTGTTGTCTTACTTGCTTGTAGAATAGTAAAATAATTATTACTTAATGGTGTATAAATGTATAATAAGACAGTGTAGAAACACTGAACAATAATGTAAAATAAGTGATAGTGAAGGAAACCAACCCGAAAGGGTGATTAGGTTAGGCCTAGATAGAAACAAACACACTTCTCTCTTCATTTATTATCTTCGTTTCTTCTTAAACTTTGACATCCTACTTCTCACTTCTTCACACTTGCACAGTTACACATTCTTTTAAATTTTCAGAAATATTGCTTTTTCATATGAAGATACATAGCTAGAAAAAACACATTATCTTACACACATTTCTTTCTTTATGTGTATATAATATTCTAAAACAATTTGAAATATTATATGATTATATAATATATATTTCAAATTATATATAAATAAACATACAATTATATAATATTTCAAATTATTCTAGAAGCATGTAGTTCAATAAAATATATTTCTTTGTATGTTGTGTGTGTTCTAAATATGTATCTTCATATGAAAAGGGAGTATTTCCGAAAATTTAAAACAATATGTAAAAGTATCACCTTAACATTGTTTTTTTAATTGAGCCTAGAGATATGTTCTATCATACCTAGGAATAAAATTGATGGCTTTTTTTATTCCTTCTACAAAAATATGTACTTTTTTCTTAAATATTTAGGAAATGGCTGCCGAGGAGGAATTGAAATGAGATTTTTTTTTAAAGCAAGTGCAGCTTGCAGAGAAGGCCTTGGAAGCAGTATATAACAAGCACTCAGTGAAATTTGAAGGGTTCTAAAATAAAACTAGATGAGCTAGAGGGGAAAAATTTCATGTGGTTACTTACCACCATGGAGGAATTGAGTATACATAGTTTCCTCAAAATCTGAGACCTTAGGTACCATGGCCTTGTTGAACTGACATGGATTGACCCTGGCTTTAGATATGACATCCTGTCAAACTCTGAAATAAAAAAAATCTGTGGCTTACTATAGTCCAAAATATATACATTTGATTGCACTAAGGCAGCCAGTATAAGGAAGGAAGATTTACAGGGAATGTACCCCATTTGCATGGAGATGGAATGAGAAACCATTAAGGATAACCCACCCAAAGTTTTCCCTTTTGTGTTCAAATCCTTTTAACTCATCACCAGCAAACCAGACTAAAAAAGTTTGACACTTGGTCTGCGTGCCCAAGAATACATTTTAGAAACAATTAGTCAAGTTGTTTGACCTAATGCCATTTTTTGTAAAAATACATATGGAACATGGTTAAAAGGTCTAAACCAAACCATTTGACCAAATTTTGTATGTCGGCAGAATCCGGTTATCTTCTTGGCTTAAATAATCAAGAATCATACTGTTTGGACTTGTTTATTTAATAAATAAGCCCAATCCAACTTTGCTAATGTGTGATTGGGTGATATAGCTCCATAATCCCTCTTTCCCATATTTTTTCTCATCCCACCCATATTCCTTATCTCACCAAAATTGAATTCTGGAGGCATTCTTAAATGTACAATTGAGAACTTTGAATCCTTCCCATACCCTGAAATGGATCCTAGATCCATGTGCCTGGCAATGCTATTTTCAAGCTAGATATTAGTTTGCTATTAAGTTAATAACATAAATGTTTATGGAAAAAAATAAAAATATTAATATTATTTGTTGCAGACTCGAATGAAACAAACTGCATTTATTCTGTTAGTCAGAAAAATTACTGTTCAAATTATACATTATACCATCTGTGGATAGTTCAATAAAGGTAAAAAGGCACATGTTAGATTAAGTTTTATTGTTTACCTCCAAGTCACATACTTATTAGGAATCTCCAAGTGTTAGAATTTTAAGCTATTATAAGCAAGTTATACACTATCATTTTGTGTTAACAGCAAGTGATGAGCACTGTGCAGAATGGTGGGATGTCTGGTCGACGGAGGAAACGTTCGCTCCATCACATTGTGAATACAGCCAGGATAATCAACCTCATGGACCAGTTTAAGGTTTAATTATTTAAATAAAAAACACATGTTAAAAAAATTCAAATAAACCAAGATTGATATTAAAAAAAGTTTTAAAATCTAAAATTACTTATTTTAAAATAATTAAAAAATAAAGTCATTATAAATTATAGGAATACATTTTAAATATATGTGATGGTAACAAAAATTAATGGTTCAATTTAATGTTCCATAGAATAGATTAAAAAAAAGCATTTATGAAAATGTTTGGATGTGAAGATTTAGCATTATTAAAAAAACACGTTATTCCATGTCCATCTGCAGTGCAACTGTTTACTTGGTGCTGCTGGTCTATTACCCAAGAGAGAAATTGGAGCATTGATAATTTTTAAGATTTACTAAGTAAAGTTTGCATTAAGATGTACTTGTTACCATATTGCAATAAGCTCTTTGTGTTCTAAAATCCCCACAGAGATATACCATTCAATGTAGTATTTTATCTTAGCCTCATATTCTCTTACTTTCATCAACAAAACTAGTTTTCTCAGTTGCTGACATCGACATTTCAATTGCCATCTTCTGCACAGTACCCTTTTTGTTAGGTTCTTTACCCTCCCCTCCCACCCTTTTTCACCATCAAACTCTTAAACTTCATTGGCACAAAACATGTGAGAAGAGTTAAAAATTGGTCATTCATCACTAGAGAGAGACACAATGCAAGGTAAAGAAATCATTACACCCAACCGGAATTCAAACTCTGACCACCCCACTTCAAATCCCAGATGGGTATATTGGCAGTGGCTTTCCCATATTTTCTTCTTAGCTATCTTGCTTGTCCCTATCCCTTATCTATAATAACAGCTGTTTTGTTTAGAGCAAGTTAAAAAAATATGTCTCTCCTTCCCCCATGCTAAAGTTAAACATCAATAACAACTATAAGGAATGCCAGGTCTCCACTGTGGTTCGGATTCCACGTTAAACTGTAGGTCCTTCATTTCATCTCACAATCACGCTACCATTACACATTAGTGTAAGTGCGTATAACCTGAACAGATAGTAAGACGCGGTGCTAATAATAATAATAATAATAATAATAATAATAATAATAATAACTATAAAATTGTTTAAAATGTTTTGTTTCAGTTTGAGCATAAAGAGTTCGACTGACCATCATGATATACTGGTACCACATCTGAAACTAGGATGCAGCTCAGCCCTAAAATAATGAAAATGATTGTAAACAGAGTTAACCACCGTTTAACATAAAATTAGGGCATTAATTATTTATAGGGTGTGAACCTTGGGGGCATTGGGATTGAGAGACCAATCAGGGAAAGTTTAATTTTTAAGAAAAATATATCAAATAATTATCTAATACACTAGAAAATGTAGGCGCTTTCTAAATAAAAACATAGTTAATAATGGGATTAAGCTAATAAAGAAGAGTATACACAATTACTGAAGAACATGGAATCTACATAATAACACCGAATTGATCAAATAATATGTATAAAAGTTATTTTTTCCTCAAACAAGAGTCACACGGGTTGTCTTATATTCAACCACATATAAAATACTCATCCAGGTCAATGTTTACAACATTACAGAAAAACTATACTTTTGTTTTTATCGCAGAACCTTTGAAATATTATTATAATATCTTGAGCCAGAGCCATACTGATAAGGGGTTTAGTAGTTCAAGCCTCCTATGAAAGTATTATTAGAAAATTATTCAAAAGGGATTCCATACACCATCTTTTGTATTGGGATTTTGCCATGGACCACCGCAAGTAGAAACTCCCTTTCCCCAAATACATTTCTGAATAAGGACCTGGCTTGACCTCAGTACCCAACCTTAGACTGTAGTCTCAGACTTGTTTTCAATTTTTGTTGTTGAAGAAGAAAACATAATCCTAATATTTTCATTCAACCATACTAATACTAATATCTGGTTGGGAAAGGTTTTTTTTAAAAAATAATTATTATAAGAGGTTCTGTCTTTTGAGAGGTCTATTGCCTTGTCCACATTGAGTCCTCCAGCATGTCTTATTAGCAGCTTCCTTTTTTATCTCTCGTTTACAAATATTTGAAATATTCCACATTCTCCAGCTGTTAATTTCTCACTGCAATGTTAAAAAATTATTGATTTGATATTTTGACTGTGGTGTGTATTGTTTTTGACTTAGGATGTTGAGAAAATGACACTTTTTTAATATTCTTTAATTCTTTTGGTTTTGTGTATATACTTTTACAGCCACTAAAAGATTAATGTGAATAAAATAAGAAGTGAAGGGAAATTGTTCTGTTTTAACTATAAGCATTGTAACTTGTTTTTACCACAGAACTGTCTTTCTATTTACATCTGTTAACATGAACTAACATGATTTTTTTAAAGGTGGATTTGCCGATTTTTCTACTGTTGTCTTTTACTATGGGTGTGTGAAGCTTTGAAACTTTGAAAATACTGACAGCTTAAGTACTCTATTAATGTTAAATTAATACCATTCTAATATGTTGTAAATTGATAATCATACGAACAAATTATTACAAACAATTTTTGCAATAAAACATTTTATATATTATTTTATTGCATATAGTTATAAAATAAAGCCCAATATAATTTTTTCAAACATAAAACCATTAATAAGAAGCATTCAATCTTCGATATGGCTTCAAGAATATTTCGTATATTCGATTTTAATTTGATTTAAATCGAAAAAGTGGATTTCGCACACACATTTGACCAAATATTTTTTGCTTCTGTATATAGTTGTACGTTCTGGTGATGAACTGTTGCAACTTTTTTGATCTTTAAAAATACATTAAATTCTACTCCATTAAAAAATATATTTAACCTTGTGTTTTAGGCCTGTTTTTAACTAATATAAGGCTAAAACAATTACATATCATCTGTTTCCAGCCTGTGGCCGGGTCTGTTTAGTAAAACGCCCTTATCTCCCTCTGTCCTCCTACAATTCTTCTTCTTGCACTCTCTTCCCTACATACTTCATATCCATTAATCTCCTTGGAATCCTCTCCCCTTCCATCCTAATTACATGTCCATACCATCTCATGTACTCCCTGCACCCCAACTCTAGACCTTACATCTTCATTCATAATTTTATCTTTTCTGGTGACAGTGAGCATGCTCCTTAAAAATTTCATACCAATGGCCTCCACTTTCCTTGTTTCTCTTTTATTCAAAGTCTAAGTTTCTGCTATATACGTAGCTATAGGTTTGAAGTATGCTCTTTAAAAAAATTCCTTACACTTTAGGGGCACTTCTCTTTTCCATAGTAGGTCTCTTAAATACTTAGAGAAAACCTCTACCTGCTGCCCTCATCTCACTATATCTTCTTTGCTCCCTCCTGTCACCTCAATCCCACTACCAAGACACTTCACACTCCTTGCTTCTTTCAAATCTACTCCATCCAGTTTTATCACCTTTCTTGGCCTTGTTCTCTGTCTTGTCACCACCATCACTTCACTTTTTGCCATAATAAATTTCATTCCACACTTTTTCACCTGATTCCATTCCTGCAACTGTTCCTATTTTTCTTCTTCCTTTTCGCCCCATACTATCAAGTCATTCTCCCACCCCCGCCGTTATTATTTCCACCATGAGCTTGTCCACTCCTGGTGCCTTTCCCTTCCTCATCTTTTTCAAGGCCTCTTCTACCCCTTTGGCTCACTTGACTAAACAGTATCTTCTTGCTCCCTTCCACATCAGTATGTAGCACTTTTGTCCACTCTTCCATCCAGGTTTTTCTCCCTTCTCTTACTATTTTCTTTGCATTTCTCTTTTTCTCCCTTTAACTTTTTGTTCCACCACTAAGTTTCCTTTAGTCTTCTCTTTGTACTAGTTCTTCCACATATCTCCTCTGCCGCTTCCACCTTGCACTTTTCGAACCTTTGTATGGTGGAAGCAGCAATTAGGCTATTATATGTTAATTGGTTGTTATATATGTCTATTCTAACTTCTAACTATTTGTTGATAATTTGAGAGGCTAATTTCCCTATATTCTCAACTGTCTTTACTTCTTATGAAGTCTTTCTTTACTTGTAGAAAGTGGGTCTAAGGTCCTTGTTTCATTCCCACCCAGACTGTTTGCTATATCAATCTGAGGTATATTTTATTATTTAACATAGTATAAATATATCTTTTTTGTCAGTGCCAATTAAATCTTAGTATAGTAACAATGTGGGAAAGTCAACCACGTTTATTTACCATGCTTTCTAAGATTAAGATTCAAGGTTTGTAGTAAAATAAGATTTGGATTTAAGAAAAACTGAATTTGATACATCTCTAAAACTATGCAAAAGAAAATCCAACAGCCACAATAAACATAAAAGAAATCTTTAACTAATAATTTATTTTATAAATACTACACAAAGTTCTTTTTTGTGAATAATTTGTAATTTTGTAAACTAACAAATACATTATTTATTTTAAGGGTATAGTTCAAATTTATATTGTTTATCAACATCCATTCTGGGATTGTAATAGCTTGGAAAGAGATTTTAAAAATATGTACAAGTTAAACAAAATAATGTTTAGATATATAATTTACAAACATGATATAAGAACATGCATGGACTACACACTTAACACACAACTGTGAGCCTAAAAGTTCACAATTAAAAACACAACAAAACACATAATTACCAGTATGTAATTTTCAGGGTATATCAGTCCCTTTCTTAAGCAGAAGAGAATATGTATGAAATAAAGTGCATTGAGCAAAAGCAATTGGTAATAAATAAAATGATAGAATATAAGCGGAAGAGAGTAAAACACACACTGGACAGTGGCAGGGTGGCTAGAGGTAATGGTTATTTAGATACTATTATTACTTGTTTCTAATTTTTTTTGCTTGGATTCTGTAGTTGCCTGTTCAAACTTGAGTCTTGGCTCTTGGTATATGGATATAATGTTGTATTTACATCATATTTAATTATTGTATTAAATTATGTTATTATTATTGTTTGTATAGAAATGACTGACCAGTGAGAGTAGGTCTGCTTGAAAGAAAAGGGGAGCAGGTTATCTAAGGTTTAAACCAAGTTGGTAGCCTATATTTGGTTATTGATGAGCGTTTCCAGTTTGTGAACCATTGCAACTATTGAGGAGGGCTTCTAGTATTATTGCATGAGTTAAAAAATCTTCATTATGGTTTATCAGGGTCATTGTGATTAGTATCAAAAGGGTAACTGTTCATTCGTTGTCCGAGTGATCCTGTGGTGAGGCCAATATTTTCAGTAATGGAGTAGCTACATTGTTGGTATACAAGATTTTCTGTGGATCATTTATAGTGGCCTTTCTTCGGTTATTCCAACTGTGTGAGTCTGCTATAGAAAGAGCTGGAATGATGGAGAATTTTGCAGGTACTGCATTTAGGTTTGTTGCATGGCACCTTTGGCCTGATGTTTGTTGTAGATTTGTGGCTGGGTCGAGCAATCTAGGGTGAACCAGAATGTTGCAGAGATTGGGGAGGGCGTTTGAATATGATTCTTGGAACATTGTTGAGAGGATTTTGTCTGAGAGGTGAGGTTAGGATATTGTAGTTTGTGTTTAGTATAAATCTGAGTTTGTCTAGTCCTTAATAATACTGAGTGTTGAGTTGTGTGTCATTATAAGGTTGTTTCTTATGGGCTCTTGATTGGATAAGGCTCTGTTTATTTGGCTGTTGACAATTTGTTTAGGGTATCCTTAGGCTATGAAGAGTTGTTGACACTGCTTGTTAAGGTTCTCTTCCTCAGAAAATATACATTTGGCTCTGGTAGCCAGCAATTTACATGAAGAGGATGATTGCTTTGGTTGGAAATAGAGGTACAACAGTGGTTGATAGATTTGGTGTGGACTGTTGTGTTTATGTTTCTCTCATGACGGTTCAGTTCCAGATCCAAGAATATGACATGGTGTTGTGAAATGTTCCAGGTGAATATGAGAGTGCTATGGCTATCTAACCTGTTCAGGAACAGTAGTAAATTAGTTTCAGAATTTGTCTAAAGCATTAAGATTAGCTTGGGTCAGTCTTAGAACATAATTTTGAACCAAATCAGAGGATTCAAATTTTAAAATAAAATATATCACCATATCAGATACAATTTAAACAAACCATTCTATATATTGAGGGATGTGCAAAGCTTCTAAACTTTGAAACAAATATCAACTTTGACTTTGCTTTAAAAAAAAACACCTCTGGCTTTGACAACATTATAATATTCGCCAATAATGCTCAAATATTGTAATTCTGAACTGTTATATACAGCACAAGACAATCTTCATATGAAAAAAGTCTGAAGTAATTGAATAGTTAGTTGTGTTAGTAGCTTGATTTATCAGGATTAAACCTGCTTCAGTGGCTCCATGGTCTAATGCTCTACTCTTGTAATAGACTATAGTGCCGATGACAGGGAGATAGAGGTTCAAATCTCAGTCAGATGTACTGAAGGCGGTTTTATAAAATTGGTTTTCCACTATCTCTCCATACAAATGTCAATACATTTTTATAAATATAAACTCACGAATCCGGATAACCATCAGCATAATAACCCTAGCAGGTAGTAAGATGTGATACTAAGAAAAATCAGAATTAAACTAGATATCCAAATCCATAAACCCTGCAATCAAAAAGTTTGAGCCGTCGTCTAGCTGGGACCCACCACCACTACCTCAAGACCATCCGGTAGAACAAAACAATCTAATAAACCAAGAACATCAAGCCCTCCGATCACTTCGTAACAACAAACACATCATTATCTTACCAGCAGACACAGGGTCAATGACCGTCGTTATGAACCGCCAAGACTACATCATTGAAGCTGAGAGGCAACTAACTATCTGACACCCAAAACTTACACCCAGTTAAATCAGGACCCTACCAATAATTATAATAAACAACTACAACACATTATCCAATAAGAATCACAACATCAAGCTCTCAATGAAAAGACTGTACAAAACTTCAACCCCAGAAACCTGCCACACCACAATTTTACCTACTTCCGAAGATCCATAAGGGAACATTCCCTCCTCCAGGCTGACCGATTGTATCAGGATGTGGCTCACCCACAGAATGCATATCAGCACTTGTGGACTCACACCTTCAGCCTCTGGTCAAGAATATACCATCTTACATCAAAGACACAAATCATGTTCTAAAATGACTTCACACACTGGCCAATCCTCTTCCACAGCATGCCATCTTGGTCTCAATTGATGTTACATCACTTTACACCAATATCCCAATTTCTATGGACTAGCAGCAATAGAGGAATATCTCAACACACATCCTTCTGGTATCGGACCCACAACCGCATTCCTGATAAAACTATCAAATTTCATTTTGAAGAAAAGTTACTTCAGATTTCTGGAGAAAATCTACCTACAAATTAAAAGTACTGCCATGGGAACGTGCATGGCCCCCTCATATGCAAATTTGTTATGCTTTTATGAACAGAAACTACCCCAAAGCACTGGCGTGTAGTCAAATAGACAGAGCTCAAAATAGCGGGCCCAAATCATCAATAGGAACAAACATCATCATCTCTCTGCTCACTACATACCATCCTGGACTCCACAAACTCAAATATCTCTTGAAAACAGTTTCCCCATACTGCAATCCTCCACCAATACACAACATATCTTCAAGGAGCCTCCAAAAGCAACCTATAAACAACCAGCCAATCTACACAACTTACTTGTAAAACCCAAACTGCCGGACCGCACTATTCAACCCGAAGCCAAACAAATATCAGGTTCGTTTTCCTGCAAAACCCGCAACATACATAAACCAACAAATTCATTCTTCAGCAACATAACTAAAATAAATTATCCTATAAAAGGTCACCAAACTTGTGATTCTGAAAACCTCAGCTACCAAATGGAATGCAACCAGTACCAAGCCCAATACATTGGTCTCACAACAGAAACACTAGGAAGGATAATGAATGGTCATCAACGTGACACAAAAATAAAAAATAGAGATACGCCTGTAGCATCACATGCCGAAACCCATAATCTGGACTTTAATCACCATTACACAACCAAGGTGGTCAAATCTCTGAAAAGAAATATGCAACCCTTCACAACTAAGGATATGGGAACCCCATCGATATATTATCAAATCCAAACAAGCCCCTAACCTCAGCCTTAGGTAATTCCTCTTCTTCCTGACAGCAAACTTATTATTACATTCAATGTCACAATAATAATACAGTATATAACACAAATTTTAGTTTTTATATCTATTTATTCATAGTGCTGCCATCTATACAGTGATATCATAACTGAAAAACAGTCAACCTTGCAGTTCAGCCAAAAGCATTAGTCTGTGACAGTGTAAGCTTGTCCTTAAAAATGTTTTTTTTTATTGTTCTATATAAACAATTTCTACTCTAGTACCACCAAGGTAGGTGTGCTGGCTATCCCTCCTAATTTAAGCACTATATATGTTATAAAATAAAAAGTCCAGACACCCAATTTTGAAGGGAAACTGTGATATATATAAAAAAAAGTATTTAATCGCAATGTGTGTCCTACATTGTGGCAATGTTTTCAAAACTTATTTTTCTCTTTATTTTATTTAATAAATTAATTTTACCCCATACATACACAAACAAGATGGAAAAAAGTTTATGACAATGATATATTACTGCATTTCCAAACAATTGTGACATTCTCTATTAAAAATAGGTAATGCTAGCTTATGTAATAAAGACAATACCATGAGCATGCTATACAGTCGCATATTTATGATAAGACTTTGTATAAATTTCATTAATTTAACAAATTTTGCTTCACAATCAAAGTGTTGTATGCAAAAGTGTTATAATTTTTTTTTGTTGATAAAATCATAATTATGATTTTAAAACAAGCTACTGTGGCGTAAAAAAAACTTTTTCACCTTTTTTTAAATATTTCTAGTATACTTTCAGTATCTTCTAAATCTGTTTACTTAATAGGATCTAGGAGAAAAATAATAATCAAAAAGAGAAGAAAAACCATTTACCTCGGCTAATTCAGACAGTGGCACGACGACTCTCAATACTCGAGACCACTGGGGAATACTTAAAATAAAACATGAGAAATTTAAATAAAAATGGATTGTTGAAATAAAAAAGTAGTAATTTAGACTACAATAAAAATAAAAATATAAAATAACAATTATTGGAGCTTTTGTGGGTTTATTATTGTTTCCTTTTTTACCACATCCCAATCCTACCTATGGAATTCCGGATAGTTATAATTCTAATTTGACATAATAAAATAGTATTGTTGAAACAAAAAATAAGAAGAGAAAAAACCCAATAAAATTAATATTTAGACATAACATAAAATGTTAATTAATTCTCTGAATTAGACAGTTTTTCTGAAAGTTCTTACATGAATTCTGATTTTTGATCAAAGAAAAAAATAATATGAATTTAAAGTTGAAGAGTTGGCTTGAACTCACCAATGAATTAGTCCATGCCGAAACAACACCAACTTCAGAAATTTGTTTCACTTTATTAATGTTAGCTCATTCACAATTCTTAAAAAAATTATTAAGTCTAGCTCTTGCACATACACTTAGCTTTCCATTTGCTACTTGCACTTTACTTTACAACCATTAATTCACTTTAAAAATAAATTAAACTAAGAGCTCCACAGATTTTGCTCAATGTTAGACCAACACCGAAGAAGAAGACCCTAGTCTTCTCCAAAGTCTTCCAGAAATCAAATTTAAAAACGTTTTTTTTTTCCTTCTTCCATATCCAAAGAGAAAACTAATATATTAAAACAAAGGATAAAATGTTGGCTATGGCCTAGAGATAAAAATCAAATACAATGCAGGTTTAATATAAATATTGAAATATATGCCAATGAATGTGAACAATGTTTTTTCATAAAAGAGTATAAAATGCTTATTTTAATCTGTCAGAATTGAAAGACGCACTAGTTTGGAATTATTTATATCTTTCCTCTTTTACAATCACAAGACCCGCCACTCACTTGTTTGACAGATCTGCGCATGCGTTGAAATAAATCATGGCCGGCATTGAAAATAAATAAAAGAAGAGTCAACAAATTTCTTAGAAGGATAATTAATATGTTTAATAAAAGGTAAGTGTTCTTCCTTAAATCAAAATTCCTTATTTAAATTATTTAAAACAAAGTTATACGTCGTTCCTTGCGTCCTTTTATTTTATTGAATGGATGTAAATAGTATAATTTGTCAGGCCGGCAATACAGTTTGTTAAGCAGCGGTCGAACTTTGAAGTGCTTGATTTCAAACGAAAATAAATTGGAAACTATTAACAAAAATTAGAAAAATATAGGGGAATACATGGTAGGGTGGCAAATAACGAACGTTACTCTACTTGCTTTATATTTAAACATATATTTGATTTTTAATCAAAATAATGTGCGAAATGCCTACCTTCACATTTGTTCGTGAAATTAAAATAATGCAAATTATTAATTTCCAAAAGAGTTTTTTTATTTTCATTTTGTACCTTACATTTTTAAAGAAAACAATAAAAGAGTGTATGATGGCAATTATTTCAGGGAATATGGAGTGGTCAAAAAACTGGTAAATTTGCTAAAAATATTTTTAGATAATCTAAAATCTTAAATTTTGCAACTCACAAAAATTATGTGGACCAACATGAATATTGTTTAACAATGAAAAGGTCCCCTGACTAAATTATATTGTAATTCGTGTAATTTGATAAAATATGTAAAAAAACAAAATAAACTAATCTTACTTCAGTCAATTTATATTCATTGGGCTATTATTACTTGTTAAGAAAAATTCCATGTATTCTAGTATTAATATACAGTGGGATTTTGGTAAGCAGATCGTTTAGAACATATAATAGATTGTGGTAAACATTGAAAACATTTTACTATATTATTAGTAAGACAATGTAAAAACACTGTACAATAATGTAAAGTAATTGATAGTGAAGGAAGCCAGCCTGGAAGGATAGTTAGGTTAGGCCTAGATATAAAAACACACTTCTCTTCTCAAACTATTGCACTATATTATACCCCACATTCTTGAATTTTCATAGATGTTCCTCCATCATTAGAAGATACACATTGAAAACACATAAATATAGGCTATAGAACTACATGTTTCTAGAATGATTTGAAATATGTAACTGAAAACTTGCTTGCTGAGAATTTTTTTTCACAGTTATTTCATTTATTATATCGTTTAGATCAAACATTTTTTATTTACTATTTCAAGTATAGTCCCTTTAGTTTTGAAGTTATTTTTATTTTTTATTTTGAATTATTAATTCTCAGCAAGCTATTTTTTCTTTTAAAAAGATATTTAGTTACATCAATTTGGCAACACTGCAAGTTTTCAGTTATATATTTCAAATAATTCTAGAGACATGTAATTCTATAGCCTATATTTGTTTGTTTTCAATGTGTCTCTTCTAATGATAAGAGAAGAAACAAAGAGAGAAGTGTGTTTTTCTATCCAGGCCTAACCTAAGTCCATTCACGATAGGTTTTTACCTGGATGACAGTTCGAAAATCATATGTTTAGGTTTTGGGCTGCCAACACTTGTAAAAGATCACAGTTTTGTTATAAATGTAAAGATCTTTAATTACCTGTTATACATTACATTTAAGGTAAACTTAAGTTTTCTCATACTATTTCATTTTTTTAAATAATTTCTTTCTATCCAACTTGAAACAATATTTTAAACCTAATTAAAAGTACTTATTTTTTGTTTTGGAACATTATTGATTATGTTTAATATAGTGCACACATCAATACGTATTAATACAGGCAATTGTATTTACTTGGAAAAGAGAAAATTCTTGTAATTTTTTTACATACAATAAATGATTTTATGATTATTTTATCATATTTTGAAAATATTTAATTGAATAAAATATTTTCATCAACTGTGTCTCTTCATCATTGTAAAAAACTCGTTTACCTTTATGTTCAATCATATGGTTTAGATTTGTCAGTCGCCATTTTGAAGTTATGTTCGTTAGAAGTTTTTGTGAAAGTGGTGCGAATATTTTATTAAGTGGAATAAAACTATAAATAAACTTTGTGTCCGACCTCAAATATATAAATAATATTGGCCTAAATTACTGTGGTTAACTATCACATTAATATATTACCATCTGTTTTCATTACAGTCTTCCAAACGGATAGATTTAAGCTGTTGGCGTAGTGATATATTAGGGATTACTTCTAGTAACATTTTGAGCTGTCATCCAGGTAAACTTAGCTCATGAATGACTTATAACTATCCTTTAGGTTGGCTTCCTTCACTATAAACTACTTTACATTATTGTACAAGTTTGCTACACTGTCTTATTATACATTTCCAAGTCATTAGGCACTAATTCATTTTAGTATATAATTAGTGTTATTTTATAGGTATTTATAATATCTATTAAAAGTAAAAGTTTCGGATTACATTACTTAATGTATTAAATACATAAAGTAAGCTCTAGTAATTTTTATTGATGACAGAGAAGGTTCTTTGTTTGAAAATTCAACTGTAGACATTGTTTTTTCAGGCTCTTAACACATATTTTAGTCTGAGATTTCACTTATAGTGAATTTTGAATCACAAGTACCATACCCAATTTATTACCATGATATGACCAAGAAACTTAATAATGCCAGGATTTTAATTTAAGAGGTTTAGAATGGTTGGACACAATTAAGGCTGCCTTCCCCAAAGAACGAGGGTCACACACTCCTACATATTAAATCACAAGGAAATTATGGAGGTTTTCTAGCTAAAACATAATAATACTTTAGTGATTAAATAAGCACAAATACACACTGGTCAATTAAACTCGAGTATCTTTAAAGTATAAACTAACAAATTTAACTGCCCAAAAATGTAGTTATTGTATTTTACATAAGTAACTTAAAAACAATTCCCCTCATGATTTAAAAAAATTTACTCGAGGTATCCAACGTGTACTTTCTGAACAGAATGATTATATAAGCACATAAGAATTTCTATTAGCGAAATCAAAAGGGCCAACCAATTTTTCAGGGAAAATTATTTTCACATACCTTCCAGGGTTCTTTAACACTCCACAATTGACACAGGACTGACAGCTTTATTGCTCCTCTGATGGAAGTTATACTAAGGATTTTTTATCGCTCAAGAAAAATCTTGTCAACCCTGGTTGAGTTTAAACCCACAACCATCGGGTCCTGAGGTGAACACTTTGCCCCAAGACCACTGAGGTCGACTGAACTTTAATTCCACATGAGTAATGATAATTAATGAGTCTTGCGGTTTAAATGAAAGAAGTACATTTTTTCTACATTATGATTATTTTGTTTTTTATTTGCTATTACTTCCTTATAAATGAACATATTCTAAACTAAACATATATACACTTAATAACCACATTTTATGAAATATGAATGAATTTATCAATTAAAAAACTGTTAACAAAGCATAAGAATCACATACATTCAGTTACTCAGGGAATGTTAGGAAAAATACTCTCCTTAGCATGGGGTACACTTCTGACCATTAAAAGTGGCTAGCTTACAATGTACACATATGATGAATAATTTTTGAAACTCTACAGTTAATAAATTATAAATTAATCAATAAACTTGTATCACATAAATATAACACTCATACTTAAAATATAATTATAGTTGTCAGAGTAAGAATACTAAATAAATGTATTTAAGTGCAATTTAGAATTATTTTTTGTGACAAGTTTTGCACAGTTACATACTAATTGTATGATTAAGGACACAGCCATACTTGTGAGTAAGTCATTATGACACCACTACATTAAACCTAGTAATTTTATGGGTGACACTAGAGGTGTGCGAAGTACACTTTTTCAATTCGAAGTGAACTCGAATCGAATATATTAAAATAATATTCTTGAAGATGAATTGAAGTTTGAATATTTTCTTTTCATTTTTTTATGCTTGAAAAAATATTGTATTGTGGTTATTTATATAGGTCCTAACTTAATGCACTTTGATTACTCGGAAAATGTTTTATTGCACCATTGTTTGTAATAGTTTGTGTTAATCTGAATAATCACAACTTACAATTAAATTGCTTCAATGTTTTCTATATGAATATTAATTTGTAATCAATATAACAGTTCAGAATGGTAATAATTGAGTATTTTAGATGTCTATATTTTTATTGGCGAAGCTTCGAAAGCAGAATTTGTTTTGAAGCAAAGTCGAATCTAATGTTGGTTTCGAAGCCAAGTCTAAGTTTTGAAGCTTCACACACCACTAAGTGACACAAAGTCATTCATTTTCAGACCATGTTGCTATCACAAGGCAGTAGTTGTGTAGTTTGTTTACCCCTTATATAATAAGGCTATATATGCTGGCATCCTGATTGCAAGTATGGTTGTACCCTTGCATTTGTTATATTATCACATGGTTAGTGGTTAATATCACAGTTAAATGAACACTTGTTCACTGGCAAGACTGTCAGCAAATGGCTTGACGATCTCGCGTGTAGCAAAGTAGAAGATGAGACCAAATGTGATGGAAATAGGTAAGGCAGGGAGGGCCTTCTTGAATATTGCCAATAGCAGGAGGGTGAGACACAGACCCTACAAGCAAAAACCACAAATGAGAGTGAAAATGAGTTGAGGAAATCACTTCATAAACATATGTAGTTCAGGGGTTCCTAATGTACAGTCCTTAAGTTTATGGATGGCCTGTGACCATTTTTGTATTTTACAATAACCGTGAGAAAAAATGTTTTATTGAATGGTTGATGCTTGAAAACAGCCAAAAATAATATTTTGTAGACTACTTAGAAATAAAATGTTTAGTAACTGACCTATACGATAAAGAAACCTAAAATTTTTGCAACCATGAAAAATATTATAATAAAAATGCATTTAAAGATGGGTTTTAAGTTTCAAACAACTTATTAAACTTTGGAATCTGTTTTTTATATGACAAATTTTAATGAAATTTTATGTTTACTGTGTTTATCAGGAATTTCAACATATTTCACATTTAATTCATGAATTTCAAATTAAAAATTTAAAAATCTTAAATTTGATAAAAATATTTGCTCATTTGTGAAACTTTGGATAAATTGTCTAACCAATGCAATGTTGTTCTTAACAACATTGACGATGCTTGCCGAGAAAAATCCAAGCTTTGATCTGCATGAAAAATAATGAACTTACCTCAACTGATAATGTTTGTGGTTACACAAGATTTAAAAAAATATTAACAGAGAAGTTGCAGCACAGGAAACCTGACGTGGTCAAGGTTTTACTTGCTTTGAAAATAAATGTTATCAACTTTGCAATTGCTACACTTTGAGTTGTTTGGCTAGCTTGTGCCAATGTTGACTCTAATCGTAGTATCTCATCTTACAACACAGTTTTGACTGAATGAAGACATAAAATGTGAGAAGAAAATATTGAAGCAATTACTATGTTTTCATTTGAACCCAAGGACTAAATATATTTTAATAAAGAAGAAAATGTGTTTCCAAGTGATGAACTTTAAAGTGTAACTTAAGTTATTTAGAATTAATTTACATGTAATCCAAAATTTAATTTTTTAAATTGTGGATTTTAGGCTTAAAATAAATCTGTAATACATAAAGGCTACTAGGCATATATGAAATAAAACTTCTTTAAGGTAATGTAATTTAATATCTACTCTTAAAGGACATTTGAAGGAAATGTTGTAAGATCTAAACACAAAATATATTCATAATATTAACTATAAAAAATGTATTTGACCATTTTTTTAAACCATTTATCAGATTTTTTATCGCCGCTTTCCAACATTTATTTCTACACTTTGGCTCACTTTTATTTACTGAAAAGTTCAAATCTCCAATGATAAATTACAAACAATTAAAACATGTGCACTGTCTCAAAAGCTTTAAAAAGGTACATCAGGAACTGTTACCTTTGTTTTAGCTTAACCTGTAAAAGAAATGTATGCCTTTTAATCTCAACCTATTAATGTGTAATCTTCTAGAATAAAAAAATGACTATTTTAAAGTTGGGTCAAATCCATTACTATTTTAAGAATAAAAATTTCAAATCTTGGAAAAAATTATGAACATAAGAGAAAGTATAAATATGATAGAATAATAGAAAATACAAATAGTAACTAAATATTAACATTCTTTCTTATAATCCATTCATTATAACATTCAGTTAAGTGCTAACCCCTTTTCTGTGATAATCAGATACATTCAATCTCAGTATTATAGCCATTGACTGCAGAGATTGACTCTACCCCACACCATGTAAACTTTATTTATCTTTTCTGCGACAGTCAGAAATAGCCACAAGGGTGTTAAAATGTTGAATTTTTCATACTCGCATGCCTGTGCGTGCGCCTCTGACATCTGGTGTTAGAAAACATTGTTGAGCGATTTATTAGTGTAGTATTTGTGACATTTACCCAGTTATTCTACAGTGTTAGTAATATGTAATTAATAATTGATAGATTCGTGCCATGTGAAGTGTAATAAATATATTTATGGGGAGATAGTAAAATTCTATTAGTATGTATTTGAGAACTTCATGTTAGATATTGCAAACACAAACCTGTAGCAAATTTAGTTTGCTTTGGATCTGAAAGTAAGTTAGGTCTATATGCCTAACATAAATATATGATCTTATAGACTACAGTGAGGAAAGCACAATGTTGAACAAAATTGTTCAAGTTGTGTTAATGTAACCTAATTTTCAAAAGTTTTCTTTTAATTACATTAGGCCTATATTAGGCTAATATTAGGCCTATCAAATCCTCATTTAGCAATTAGTTTGACATTATTGTGGGTTGCAAGTAAAATAAAGAATGATTTTGATAGCAGAATAACATTGAATTGGGGTAAAATTTGATATAAATAATATGTGACGTATGAAATTTTATCGATTATATATATATATATATATATAATATTATTATGCAATTTATAGATGTGGTGGTAGATTTCATATTTAAAATGCATTACTAGTTTAAAATCACATTATATGATCATAATCATGATCATCATGCAAATTTTCAGAAGGTAAGAAGTAAAAATTAAATATGCAGCAAAAGGATTAAATTAATGGTCTGGGGCCTAGTTGTAAATTTCATTCTATAACTATATGGTAATTGGTCCTGACCACCAATAAGCAGTAGTAAAGCTCTAAAACTAATTTCAACTTTTTTTTTTAAAGGATATGATTCTTGAGTTTGAAATTTTCTCATATCCTCTAATCTCAAATATCCTTAAGGATTCAACAGATTCCAGAGTCCTATTCCTAATATATTTACTTATACAAAAAAAACATGTGGGTGTGGCACATAGCCTGTCAAATATCTTTAGTTCCATAAACGATATGAGATGCCCTCAATTCTAAATGTAACCTTACTATGAGTATTGCGACGAAACAAGCCAGTGTGGTGTTCCAGTCTCCGTAAGATGAAGCCTTACCCACAAGGACACTGTAAAAGATGAAATCACCAAGTCCTAGCTTTACACCACCTAAAAAGGAAGAGCATATAAGACAATTACACTACCTTGTTGTCAAATAACTCACAAATTTTAGAAAGGAAAAAAATATTTTAACAGCAGCCTTTTGTGTAGTCTTATCTCATGGTCAAATGGTCAATAAATCCTACTGTAATCTTGTAGAGCCCTATGATCACAAGGATTACCAAAAACAATTCAGTATTTGTTGATAAGTCTCTTTAAGAAAAGACACTTTTTGATTTTTGTGGTGTATTTTGTTATTAATGGAAGAAAGTACAGGAAAGCGATATAGAAACACATAAGAGGGAACAATAACAACCTGACTTTTATAATTAAAAGAAGAACACACCAAGTTCGAATATTTATTATTAGTTGTTTAATGCTCTATACAATTTTATTTTGTCATTATTTATAAATCCTTATGCCCTAAATATACTTGTAAAATGTTTTATTGCACAATGTTTTTGTAATTTTTTGTTTTATTCTGATAAATCCAGTTATTATCACAACTTCAGGGTACATACCTGACTATAGTTTTGAAATTCCAGTTTTTTTTAAAAGAAATCAAGTATATATGAAAAGTAGGTACTCAGGGACAAACAATACTTATTTAAAAATCATAAAATGATAGAAAGTTAGGGTAGGCCTAGGTCTGTCATAGTTAAATATTTTTACATTAAGAATCAAGTGTATTAATGCATATATCCAAATATATACTAAGGATGGGACGCTAAAACCAACAAGGAATATTCATGGATTCAAGACTCAAATCATAATAATTTTTTAAAGCTATTAAAATATGTAAATAGTTTCTTGTGGTTAAAGCCCAAATAATGATAGGGACAACCTAACAACCAAACCCCGGATAATTAATTTACCATGTAATGTAAACAAAATCAGAAGTGAAGGAAAAAATCCTAGTTATTGGGAAAGTTAAACACTTATGCTTCAATATTTTCAAAAATTCAAATTTTAATTAAGGATTTGATGGAAAAATGAAGTTTCAGATTTGAAAAAAGGTGGATCTGACCCACCTTTAAAAAAACACACACATTACATTTTTTTGAATGACCTAACCGTTGATCTCGGTGGTCGTAAGGTAAAGTGCTCACCTCAGGACCCAATGTTTGTGGGTTCGAACCTAACCAAGGCTGAAGGCTTTTTCTTGAGTGAGAAAAAATCATAACTCGACATCCTTCGGAGGGGAAGTAAAACCGTCGGTTCTATGTGGCATGTAAAAGAACACTGGAAGGTATGTGAAAATACCTCTCCTGGCAAAATTGGTAGGTCATTTCACCTCACACATATAACTTTAGAGGAACAAGTAATGAGCCTTGGTGTTGCAACTTCAAAGAATGATTACAGCCAGGGAGTTTACTCTACCACAAAAACTAACTCTTATCCCCACCACGCCTTGACAGTTGATACTTTCCACAAATTATATTTTTGATAGTGAATTTGTTTACTAAATATATAGTAATAAGATACAGAATCTTCAATGAAAAATAACCAACAAATATTATGTTGAAAAAAATTACTTGAAAATAAATATAATTGCAGTTACCTAAGGGGTGACCTGGCGGTCTAGGGGTAAGGTGTCAGACTTCTGTGCTGGCGGCCGGGGTTCAATCCCAGGTCCCGGCACAGATTTATCTGATTACCAAACCCTTCCTTCACCTCTGACAAGACATCTTGTGAATGTGGGAATGCCAGGCCTCCACCGTGGTTCGGATTCCACGTTAAACTGTAGGTCCTTCATTTCATCTCACAATCACCCTACCATTACACATTAGCGTAAGTGCGTATAACCCGAATGGGTAGTAAGACGCGGTGCTAATAATAATAATATGTATAATTGTATGCATTAGTATACAACAATACTAGAGCTTTTTAGCCTCAAAGTCTGATCACTGGAACTAAAGAGTATCCAGACCTATATATTTTAGACCTTGAGGAAGATTGACTACACAAAAACAGTTAAAGGCACCAGTACCTGATATGCTCAAAGTGATGTTCAAAAGATCAGCGTAAACAATTGAGGCCTAAATGCAGATTGGCCTAACCAACTGACTGAGACAGATTCTATGCCATAATCTGCTGCTGATGATGATGATGATCTGACCAGCCCTAATGTTAAATACTCTTTGATAAATTTTTAAGTGAAGAAATAAAAGATTGTTTACATTCCAGCAGTACCTTTTATTCTTACTCTCCCACTCTTTTCTCTACAACCCAAACTAAAGTTATGAGTACCTTACACACTTACGTTCCTCCTCCTCGAGTTCTCTGTAATCTGCCTGCACGGCTGGCTGAGTAGTGACCCTGTAGCTGGCCGACCTGCTGCCAGAGTTCTCCCTCACATCTTGTTGACGGCGCTCTGCCCTTTCTCCGTGTGTTGCTACCCACTCTCGGGAGAAGCCACTCTCCGGATCATCTGGAACTTTTTGGAAAAATATTTACATCTCACAATATTTGATTCAGAATTATTACAGACAATGATCAATACAATGTGTTTAGTTTTTAATCAATAGTAACCTGCTTCGGGGGCCAAATGATTTAAGGCATCACTCTCATGTTGCACTAGACTATCGATGACAGGGAGATTGGGGTTAGAATCCTGGTAGAGAGTAATGAGGTTTTTTTTCTAAAATGGTTATCAACTTTCCTTCCAAGCAAAGGTGAGTACACTTCATCTAAACTCAACCTCGCTTATCCCTAGTTCTTTAGGGTAGTTAGTACTTTTTTTTTGGTGCCAGGGAAAAAGATGAGTCATTATAGATTATTAATCGATATTTGACCTGCGAGGTGGCGCAATTGAAATGTTATTAAATTAATTAGTTTGCGTTGGGCGCCGATTGAAGTGATACCGTTTAGTTAGCTGATAATTGCCTCGTGATCGAGCACTAATTAAAATGGTATGGAATTGCATTTATATAATTGCCCCGCGATTGGGAGCCAATTATTGAGATATGGATGTTATTGTGAAATAATTGGTTTTTATAGCCCCGTGATCGAGCGCCAATTATTATGATACAGTTTTATAATCTGATGTTTTAATTGAATAAATAAGACCTTTAATGTTGCACACGATTTATTAAAGTTATTTTATCTTCGGCACTGAAGATATAATTTTATATGATACAATTTTAGTTGAACTACAAATTATTTCTCTGTAACATTACACGTTCTGTGTTTTGAGTACCGTGCTGTGTAGATTTATGTGACTACTCTCTATATATTCATATGCACAAGCAGCTTATATATGACCCACTGCACTCCCCTTGGACCTCAAGTAACCAGTGTCAAAACCAACTAATTGAAAAGAGTCTTGGCGACAGGTGTCATAAAGGATAGCTTCCTATTGGGTAGAGGGAACCAGCATGTTACTCTTTTTTTGGTAAGCACTACAGAGTTGATTTTTGAAAGAAAATAATTAAGTTTTAATGGTCAATCCTTTAACATTAGCATTGGCATTAGCAGTTAACATGATTCTCCATGGATTAAGTATTAAAAGGATATGTTACATACAATACTCTAAAGAAAAATGCACTTCATCCATTACTTTTTTAATATATGAGAGGGGTCCAAATCAGTATCATTACAAAGAGTATAGTTCAAAAAATTATCAAAATGAGATAAGTCAATATTTACATTCTCCTTGGCCAGAACTACCATTTGATACAAGTAGTATAAGTCAAACTCAACCTTATTGATCGAAAAAATTCCATTTGATTTTTATAGTAAAAGTACATTTGTTTTCTTTTAGTTGTACATTTTAGCATAAGTCAAGTTACATTTTTTGACTTATAATCTTTTTCCTTGGCACCAAAGATTTAATATACAAGCTGAAAATGTAGCAAGAGCCGATGCTAGAAAAAATACTAACATAATATTGGTTTTTTTTCACAACATTCTATCAACCATTTAGGCTGCCTGCATTTTTAATTTCATTAATGGAGTAGAATTGAGGAAGGTAGAACGTATAGATAATATATCTGAGTTTATGTGGAGCAAGAGTGGGAAACTATTTTTGGAAAACCCCACATAGGCATACACAGCGTGGGTGCCATGTCACACCCACTGGCCACAAAAAAAAAGCAGGAATATTGGAGTGACAAAAGAATAAAGTACCAACAATTTTTTTTTAAAGTGTGTCGGTAGTTTTCTATGGATAGAGGTTAATGTAGGCTTGAGATCCTGCTACACCTCTCATGGTCCCATTTATTGAGCCAAGGCTGGCTATGGATACAGATGGGTTAAAGATAATTATACTTTTCTGTCGATGATTGTCAAAGTTTATTTGTATAGTTTATTTTTGATAGAATCATCTTGTAAAATAAAACCTTCTGGTATTTAATTTAATGTAATCGCTTGGAAAAGAATCCAAATAGATTCTCAGAGGGGGACGGGGGAGGCATCGTCCTAACCACTTTATCTTTCAACTGGCACCCCCAACAGCCCCACCTCATGCATGCCTATGAAATCACACTCGGTATGCACAGCCAGGATTTGTAGCCTAGTCTGCTGTCACCAGCCCAGCAGAATATACAAACTTGGTGTTTATTCTGTGTGACCTATGACACACGTTATCACCATGGCTATTAAAGGCCTAATCTTTAAGGTGAGGAAGGTACGGATGGGGAAGGGTTGTTTACAAGAAGTGAACTTATTGCACTAGTTTGGTGAAATGGAAAAACAATAGTGATAGATCATATGTGTCCCCTGTTTTAACTTTCCTTGACTCTTCCCCAGTTTTAGCTTTCCTTGATTCATCCCGAGTTTTAATTTGCCCAGCCCCTTCATATCTCGGTTCAGACATCTGTTTGCTAATTGACCTTGCAAATATAATGCCTCTTTATTCACACTATAGATGCAATAAAGATTCTCTCGCACTCAATGAAATTTCTATTATCAACAAAAAACCACCGGCTCCTTACCTATCCCTTTGCTATTGATGAAATAAGTACTAAGGATCATTGCATCCTTTGGAAAGAATTAAAAGGTTTGAAGTGCGGACATGCTATCTCTGCCAACAAAGTCCGTTGACTTACGTTGTTTAATGAATGCGTGGATGTATGGCTTTCAGTTTCTGTTAAAGTAGCCCATGCCTAATGGACAAGGTTGACCAAGAAAATGGGCCATCTTAGTCTCCCCTATAGTTTAATATGTTTATATCATAGTTTTAATTTTGATTTTCATGCTTAATCTTTCAACTGTGTAACCCGTGTTTAAGCGTCAAGACAACATTTTTGTTGATTGAGGCAACTACTTTTATGTGTCAAGCAATTTAAAATGTTATTTGCTTGTTGCAGCAACTGCAAGCGTAATATTTTCTTTAACATCTGATCTGTGAGAACATTTTGAACTATTTTTTACCTTTAAATATTTTTCAGGATAGCACCTGTTTTAATTTAAGGCTTGGTTTATAAATATGTGTAAATGTGTTTTTCATTATCGCCTCTACCTACCTATACAAAACAATAACAATCTAAGAGTTAAAAAAAAAAAATCTAAAGAATTCTAAATGAATCTGAGAAAAGTGAAAGTGATGATAAACGTCTAATAAGTTATTGATAATAAGAGGGGATCAGAAGATGAAATCATATCAGAATAAAATCAAAACAGTAAGGAATGGGAGCCGTTTTGTTCACATAGGGAGAGATTTACTTTTGAAGCCAATTCAAGTATTTATGCAAATTTCACTAAAAATCCAAAGCCTATAAAATGGTTTGAATATTTCTTTACAAATAAATTGGCACAGCTAATTGCCAATCAAACGAAATTGTAGGCTAAGCAGAACATTGCTATCAATCAAGATAAAGGGTTGCTGAAACTTCAAAGTACTGACCATCTGTGGGAGGAGATATGATGGAGAGATCGAGTGTTTAATGGATTGATAGTTCATTTTACAAAGTTTAGTTCAAAAACCAACCAATTTAGGGTTATTTTTCTAAGAAAATGTGTGCCTCCCACCAAATTTTCATGTCCTATATTTGTCCTTTATGTTATTCCTTTTACTTGTTCCTATCTAAGTGTCCTACCATTCTTTACAATTTTACTTTTTCTCCTATTTATGTTTTTCCCCACTTTTTATTAAGTTGCATTGTGCCTTTTACACTCTCTCCTGATGAATTGCGATAGAATGAAACATAGGTTTGGGGATTGGGCGGTAATGATAGATTGTCTAATGGCAGCAATGTAAAGTGTGGACTGTGTTCTTTTCATTTTAAAAGCCATATTGTGTTTGTTCCTGTTATATGATTTTATCCACCTTTCTGTGCTTTGAAAGCTACTACAGTATAAAAACTTATAGAATAATGTCAAATCCATTAGTAAATACATGGAAATTAGTAAAGGAATAAACAATAATCTTTTTAAGAAATTTAACGAGTAATAGATTTTTTCTTTCTCTTTTAAAAATGTATTAAAAAAACTTTACTATCAAGTTTTGTAAGACTATACTCAATATAGAGCAAAATACTATCCTGTTAAAGGGTGAATATGTAAAGAGTCATTTAGCGACATACTCAATAACTTGGTAAAATATTGATTAATGTTTTTTGTTTTGAATTTCTTGTTTATCAATCCCACCATGGGAGAACATAGAATGCCCTAAGGCCTAAAGCTTGAGTTACAAGTTCAACTAAAATAGAAAGCAGAATCTGACTCGGTGGCGCAGTAATTCAGACATTGTATGTTGACACATGATGATTTGCTATGGTAACTTAAAACAGCTGATCATCAACATATTTTATTTTCTAGTGGCTAAACATATATTTTAGATCATTCTCCTGAAGGAGGTTTTCACATTATAATGCTGTGTCATGGCCAATCCGATACATCGATACACACGCTTTGCATTAACGGGTTATTCCAAATATCCCCACAAAGGCCAACAAAGATGAGTTGAAATTTAGCATAAAAGCTCACACCAATGAGATGGAAAACTTGTGATTAGCTTAGAGCTCGTATAATGACCACGATTCTGTTCTGCGCTAGTTTTTCGACGAACGTGTGAATCCATGGTAACAGAGGTTTCTGTGCTCTACTGAGAATGATAGACTGCTATGGACTAAATAAATCATTTTGTGTGAGATAGATTAAAAATTGCTACAAAAAAACTTAACGATGTGAATAGTAACAAAAGGAAGAGTGGTTAGGTACAACATTATTGATTGTTCAGATCAAACATGGCTGTTTTATTTTGGTTTTTTTACTATTTATACTCTTTTTTTTAAACTGTATATTATGGTGAGGTGTATAAATCAATAACAATTTATTTTTAATGCATAGGAAAAAATGTAAATGTTGAGAAATAGAAAAAAGAAATTGCATGCAAAAATTTAAGAATTAAATCAAGGAAGACAGAAATAAATGTGTTATCTCTAGCCAAAAAAAAATTCATGCAATTTGTCTGATCCTTGGTGTAAGTTGTCACTAATGTACTGACTCACCTTCTGTCTCCTGTGTCTGGTTGGAGCTTCGTTGAGGAGACTGCGTTGAGCTGGTCCCTGGTTCACTCTCATCTCCACTTGCCACACTCACATAGCTATACATATATGTTGCTGTAACAAACAGTCAAACTGCAGCAATGACACAAGGAGACCAGAGGATATGAAGATAGGACTTGTAAGTTGATAATTGGAATAATGTACTGCAAAAGTGAAAATAAAAATGAATAATTGCCTAATTACTTAAAAATACCATATTTACCTGAATATAATAAAAGGGGTTTTCTCGAATTTGGTTTCCTCAAAATCATGAGTCATCTTATATGCACGTACACCAGGGGTCGTAAATCTTTTTTTTTATATCGGGGACTGTATGGGTTAAAAAAAAAGTTGACGGGCTGAGTTAAAAATAATATTGGGTAAAAGAATTTCAAATTTATATTTTTCATTTAGTAACTACATTATATTTGGAAGAAGGTACAAGAAAGGTGATTAGAAACATATAAAAGGGACAAACACAAATCACACTTTACATTGCTGCCATTGGACAAAGAGCTAATGGCGGCCTCTTGAAGAAAATTGATTGTTACCGCCCAATCCCCCGACCTAGGTTTTATTCTATTGTAACTTGTCAGGGGGGAATGTGAAATGTGCAAAACAACTTTCTAAAAGGGGAAAACAATACAAAAGGGATAAAAACAAAGACTGTAAAGAATGGTAGGACACTTAGATAGAAACACGTTAAAGGAATAACATAAAGGACATGTCTTTAGAAATATTTATTTTATTATTTCAAGAAACACAAATACATAGGTAATAAGTGAAAAAAAATGAATATTTCCAATTTAACTAATAACTCAAATGTTTGTGAGGAGAGTGTTGATAAGATGGAGTTGTTAGGAATTTATAAAGAGATATGTTTATTTGTTTCTATCGTGGTTTAAACCAACTACCCATTCAATGACTCCACTTCCTAACAGTTACATTATATTTATGTTTAAGGGTGTGTGTGAAGATTCAAAAACTTTAATACTATTTTGTTCGGCCTTTAAATCAATTAACTATTTAGTATGTTTCTATTTATGTGTCCTTTAATTCTTCACAAGTTTATTTCAGTCTATGACTTAGAAATGTGGAGAGGGGATGGGAAATCCAACCTCAATTCATCCCATTGAAAGCTTGATGATTTAAATCATGCAACCTACAGTACAAATGATATACAATAGCAGGAAAGTAAGGCAGAGTGAGTTGAGATGAAATGTATTCTACTCACAAGAGTAAATAAGTGCTGGGAAGATCTGTTCATTCCGCTCCTGAGCAGTCTCTACAAGGATCCTTAGAGGTCCTTTTGGAGTTAGCACCGCAATGAGATCTACAAGAAGGAGCATTAATATAGCTTCATATATATATTCTTCAAATACACAACCTTTTATTGTTCAAATTGCGAGTGAAAAATTACTTTACTACCCTGCTTTAATAACACTATCTGCTAAAAGAACATGAACTAAGAATTAAAAAATAAGAGGGGGACCCATCATTCCACAATACAACTAACCTTTTGTGACACCCAACAATGCAATACAAAGTTAATAGAGATTCTCTTATCTGTCACAACCCTTTTAAGGGAGTATATTTTGTTAGATAATGTTAGGGATGGTCCCTTTGAATTTTCAAATCCTTAAGGGTATTATATAATTGTCAAAGTGTGTAAAGTCCACTTTTTCAATTCAAAGAAAACTTGAATAGCTTTTTTTAAACATTTTCAAATCCAAATTAAAGCTTCATTTTTAATTTAAAAACCAATATTTCCATTATTTAACAAATTTTTTTCAAAAGTATTTACTATTTGTAAAAATGAGTGTCATTCATATTTTAAGGGCATGTTTTAATATACTTTTTAACACTTTAAAATTATGATTAGGCCTATAATTGAATACTTGAGTTCTACTTGAACTCGAGGGCTCTTAGAAATACTCGCCTCGAGTTCGATTCAAATGAAAAAACCCAAGCTCGCACACCCCTACTAGAAAGGATTTGAACCTCAACCTTATCAATGACAAGACTTAATAAGCTTGTCATTTTGTGTGTTACCAGTGATGGGTGTGGGTTATCAAATGTTAATCCCAATGTATTATACAAAATGGAGAATGGTAAAGAATGTCAAGACATAAGATAAAAACTTATAAAAGGATACAGATCAACATTCAATAAATATAATAGAACTCTCAGCAGACATCCTCATCAGACCTGGACCCACCCCAAACAGAGATGACTCCCAGCACGACCCAAGTGGTCCACTCGGGCAGGTATTTGATGAACACCAAAGCCATGAGGGCGGCCACGAAGATGAGATAAGCCTGTTGGAGTCTTAGAGGGCCCTGCCAATGTATGCAGATCATCCCAACAACACCGAAGTTCCACATGAGCAGTGCCAGTGTTATATAGTCCATAGGTACATTGTATGCACGCAACACTTCCCTTCACAAGAAACATAACAAAAGTTTAAAAAAACCTTATAACATTTCAAGACTAAACATTTATTTTACAATGAGTTGAAGGTTGCATTTAGGTATTTAGAGAATTCAAGCCAACATTTCAATTATAACTTTAAATTTAAAATACAATTATTGTTGGAACATATCTTTAAAATAATGTACAAAAGATCAGGAGTTAAAGAAAATAAGTTAGTTAAAAACATGTCAATGTGTTGTTAAAGGTTCAATAATACAATAACAAAGAGCTAAACTTAAAAATCTATTCAATTCATTATTAATATATCTTTACAATAAGGAATGATGAACACAAATATAAAGATGTCAGTTTCACATTGACTGGAAAATGAAGGTTAAAATTCTCTGCCAACTTTTCAAGAGTGACGCCTTAAACATATTTACCAATGACTTTTAATACTTATTAAAATACATAATATCCTTCCACTAGAGACAGTATCCTAGCTTCCAGTGAGTTGTCATGATTCAATGAGAGAAAGATGAACAAGCCGATTAAAGAAAATGTATACATATGACAATGTCTTCTTTTTTTTTGTTAATCCATTCAAATTCACCTAGAAATTGTTTCAAAAAATAAGACAGAAATTTTGTCGAGCCAATTTCAGAGTTAAGGATCGAAAGCAAATCTTAGATCAACAAAGTAAAATATTTGTACCAGTGGTCACATGATTTAAGGTATCAGTCACACAAAATAATTGGCTTGCAGGTGACAGGAAAGGTGAGAATTGGATTGCATTGAGGTGCACTTGGTGGAGCTTGTTTTCTTAGTGCGATTCATCACTATGGTTTTCTCATCCGCTATCCAAGCTAATACAAATCCAGTTTGTGCAAAAAGTTAGTAAATCAAGTGATAACACTTACTCTAAATAAAGATATGAGAAGATGAACAGAAGCATAAGAGACGAGAGAATGAGCCAGCCATGGATTATCTGAAACAGTCAGTAACACAATTGTTTAGTTTAGTGGCGAATATTATTACATTATGAACTAATAAAAGAAATATGAAACATTTCCAATTTCTAACTGCTTGTAATTCTTATAGGATAAATAAATTAATGGACATTTTGGGAAAATATTATCTCATTAAAACATCAGTTTGTAAAAAAAAATGTTGTTAGTGTAATTTTAATGTCATTAAATACATGAGTGTTGAAACCATTTTAATAATATTTTCCATTAGGCCTATATTTTATTTGAGTGTAGTTATTATTAAATCACGGTTTTTTAAAGTGTTGTTTTTAATTTTCTAAACTATTTTTCAAAAGCATTTAATATTTATAAAAATGAGTGTCATTCTTATCTTAAGAACTTGTGTTGTTTTCATATATTTTTAAAATCTCACATGTTAAATATGTGATATAAAACATTTTAGGTTTGTTTTGACTGGTGACATTTTACAATTATTAATATGAACTTGTCAGCTTTTTGAAATACTTTACTTGAATAAAAAGAACAAGCTTGCAGACCCCTAGTATTTTCTCAAAATTGTAAAATAAGCTAGTGTAATCATCTCAAAGGTATAAGCTGATAGCTTTTCTATCTTGCTTGTTTTGTCATTTAAATATTGCTGAAGTAGAGCAGTTCTCAGCAACAAAAACATTTAATTGCAAACAATTACAGCAATTTCAAACAATATGCCGAATGCATTTAATTGTTTCAATGCTGAGTAAGATTGTTACAGCACATAATAAAACAATAATTATGGCAATCCAAAAGGATGCAATTTTTGTTGATTGGTCAAGGATTAGACTTTTGAGGGGTAATAGGCTCCTTATGGGGATTAAAAACGCCAGCAAGAAGCTAAAAAGTTGGAAGCTAGGAAGCTAGTTACGCTTGCGGACTGTCTTAATTAATGGTGGAAGCCAGATTTCATATACTGACTTACGAGCGCCAATACCAGTACAATTGATTGATATGCAGGACCCGTGTACAAAATCCACCATGCAATAGCATGGACAAACTCTAGTGGAGGCAAAAGGACTTCCTGGGTATCGATTCAGGTCCTACTTACTCTATTACAGGTTGTTAACATGACACACTCCCTTCTAACCAGTCTATTATTTAAACATGACCATCATAACATTTTTTTTATAATTCTGTGACTACTCAATTTAGTACTTTTTTCAATAAAACCCTTAAAAACCACTTTTGAATGACTTTACTTCTTCCCCCATGACCATCATGACAAGAAGCGCCTAGGGGGAGACAAGCAGCAACAGTAGAAATTTAACTAAAATATGTAACTTTATATTTTAATGTTCTTAGCTGCATAAGACTTAATATTTGAAAATATGAATTCCTTGTGGATCGATTATTAAATGTCTAGCTTTAGCAAACAGGACCTGCCAACCCTACCTTGTAGCAGCGATATTTGTAGAGAACAATCAGCAAAATCGTCATGACCACAATCACTGCCATCAGGATGAGGGAGTTGGCAACAGCGTTCCATACTTTTGTGCTTGTGTCTGGGCTTTCCTCGTGGAATGGAGTGTAAACACTTGGGACAAACCAAGAACGCCATTAATATAATGTGATGCTGGAAGAGTTGCCTCATTAGCAATATATTCTACTGGCAATTCAATCCTGTAATAAGACTGGAGTATGAATATCAGATAGGTATATTCCATTCACGATAGGAATTGTTTTCTGAAAGGCCCTTTTCCCTACCATAAATCTACCATATAGTAGGATATTGGTAGGAAAAAAGACCTTTCAGAGAGTAATTCCTACCGTGAATGGAATATAAACTAACAGTGGTTTGATTTACTCAAATAACTGTCACTCATTATTTTATGGTAGAATATAGGAATAGCCTACTTCTTAAAAGTCACTATTCTCATTTTGTGTCCCAAAATTAAAAAAAAATAGTTGTAGATATATTGAATGGGAAGTAATATAGATACACTTTTTTTTTAAACTATATTTCATAATTATGATTGTTTTTTGGGGGGGTTTGTAATGGTGAACTTTGAGGACTACAATTTTCTGTTAAGTGTGTAAGCCTTGCCCTTCTATGCTGTAGTCAAAAAGGAACCTATTCTTTGCCTAGTGTCAAAAGAGGCAAAGTATATGTGATTCAGCATGTCCTAGAGGCTAATGAAGTGTGTTAAGTGTCTGAACAAAACAACCAAAAACATGTATACCTAAATTGAAGATTAAGACATTCAGTATTTAAAAAATCAAAACTCACAGATAAACATCTTTGGTAGTGTAAAAGTTTACAGAGCTGATGGTCGCCACAACAACCAGCATACACAAGGACACTGGCACAAACAGTTTGATGACATGTTTCGCTCCATACTTCAGTTCTTCCTCCTCATCATGGAACTCCCCATCAGGCATGGGTTGACCTTGAGATGGATCCGGAGGGGGGCAAACAGGCGGGCCATCGCCTATCTGTCCATTCTCTTGTTGGGTCTCCACCTGAAGGTTACATGCATACTGTCAAAACTACTGTTATACTCAAAAACTCAATTCAACTCAACTCAACTCAACCCACTTAATCAAATAGGTCATTAATGGGCTAATATTACTTCATGTGTATCACAAACTGATTTGTGATAGATATCCACAGGATCAGTCCTGAGAGATGGATATGAAACAAGCCAGGAGGGCTCAATGATACACAAAGCCAAAATTTCCGGGTTCAATTTCTGTGTCCAGTTTGTCATTTTTCACTCAATTGGATTTGATTCAGCTATCAGGACCGATCTTGTGGATTACCATCGACAATTAAATTTAAAGAAACCGTTTATTCATAGCAATCTTTCAATATATTGACCTAAAGACTAGACTGGTTATTTTTATAAGCTGAATAATGTTGTACTAATCTGTTTTGTCACTCTTAAAATCAGGTTTTTTAAATCAGTTTTTAACTAGGGCCTTAATCTAATTGTGAAAATGAAACTTAAATAAAAAGGAGAATTTTTACAGGGACTTGCAAGTTGTAAAATGATCTAATCATCATAAAATTCACTTAAACAATTTATATTCATATAATTACAGTATGATGTGAAAGAATTCCAATGGTTTGAACTGGTATTGAATGTGCTGACCTACTTCACACTATAAGTGTGAACACTTTAGTTAAGTGTCACCTTTAAATGCATTGGCACAATGGCTTGGTGTCACCAGTGAAATGTATCAACAAAAATACACACAAAACATAAAAACCATTTTTCCTAAAGTTGACAAAAAATTTAAAATTGTATAAACACAATTCTGATATGTGAAATGGACAGAAGGTGAAAAGTGAGGTGCACGAAAGGCCTTTGGGATGGTACACCAATAAAGATACAAATTTAAACACTTTTTCTTTGTGAGGATTACAGTATGGTATGATATTTAAATATGTTTTATAATTAGGCCTAATACACACAACAAACATATGACCATTCCAATAATATCAACATTAATATTATTAGAAAATGTATACAACTAGGTAGGGGCGTGTGAAGTATATTTTTTCAATTCAAACCGAACACGAATCAAATATATGAAATAGGTAGTCTCAAAGTTGAAGCAAAGTTTGGAAATTTTTTGTTAGTTGTTGTATATTTGAAAAAATATTTTATACTGGTTATTTATGTAGCTTTATGCACAAAGATCAATTGGAAAAAGTTTTATTGCACAATTGTTTTATATAGGAGCCTACAGTATTAAGATTTATTTTGTTAAATTGAGTTACTATAACAACTTTTCAATTAGGTTGCTTCAGATTTTTTCTATATTAATATTGTTTTGTAATGTACATAACAGATCAGAATGGCAATAATTGACCATTGGTGAAGATTTGTAATTGTAAAAGCTAAGTCGGAGCAGATATTTGTTTTGAAACCAAGATGAAGTTTCGAAGCTTCAAAACCTCTGCAATTGGTTATCAAATTTAAAAAAAAAACTTAATAGCTATATCATAAAACATAAATATTTAAAACTAGACCTGTGCATTAATTATATTTTAACTTAAAGAAATTTCAGGGTGGGAAATCACAATTTCTCATGGAAACAGGACGGTAAAATTTTAGTCCCATTGATTTCAACAAACAAATTTAAAAAATAGTTTAATGATAAAATTAAAAGCTTAGGTCTTTGGCAATTTGATTAAAAAGGAATCAAATTGTATATAGGTAGGTTAATATAAAATGTTTAACAATTAAGAAGGCCCAATGCCTAAATTATTTTTTTCTAAAAGTTAAAGAAAAAAAAATTATGGAGAAAAAAAATTAGGCCTAGTGAAGTTACTCAAAACACTGTATCTGTATCTTTAAAGAAAGGATTAAAAAAACTGATATAGGCCTAGTCTTTCTAGTTCTAGATATATAATATAGTTTAAGTCATGCTGTCAACTTTGCACACCATTGCCACAGAATATTTTCAGGTGTATTAGGTTATATTTGGACCTCCGTAACCTGAACCTTATTGGTTAGATTGTCCTAAAATTTAAAATACAATCACAACATTATTCAAAGATACAATGGGCTAAAATTGATCAACATCTATTAAAATGGTGGGTGGGCTAACCTACATTTCCTCTGAGTATTGGATGAATTGACATGAAATGACCCATTTCTGAGATTACAAGTTTCCTGGGATTTTAGATTTTCAAAGAAATAGTTCTGAAATTGCTCTAGATGCAATAAACCATAATTTTGCTTTACCCATATTATATGTTTCCATTGCAACAGATCTTTCCGCTGTCATTGATACTTTCATTTTAGTGCACATGCATGATTTGCAGTGATTGGTAGTCCTTAGCCATTCATATTGACTAGTCTTTAAAAAGTTCATCCAACTTTTACAGTGAGGTAAGAACTTTGACTTTAGGATCAGGCTTATGTAGACAGAGCAATCTGTTAGTGTGGAGCCTATTTCTTAGGGACCACTAGGTACCTTACAAATATGGAATCTGTAGAGAGCTTAACTTTCTAAGGGCTAGTCAATACGGATGACTAAGAACTACCAATCATTGCAATAAATATATATATATATATATATGTGTGTGTGTGTGTGTGTGTGTGTGTGCATCTAAATGAACACATCAATGGCAGCGGAAGGATTTATTGTTATGGAAACCTATACCAAGCAAATATTTAAGTATATACTGGGTATTTTCTCAAAAAATGTTATACTCTTGGCTCTTCTATTACTATTGGTTGGCATTATCACGTGATTAAGGAAAGTGACTGTGAAAACACAACTAAAATTGTTACGGACTAGGGAGGAGTAAAGTTCCCATCTACATAGTCCATAAGCTCGGTATTCTTATCTAGTCCTTAAGTCCTTAATTGTCCTTAGAAATGGAAATCGCGCCTACACAGTCTGTATCCGTAATCATGTGACAATGTCAACCAATGAGAAAGTTGGAAACAACGTCCATTTAAACTCTTCGAAAGGAAATTTTCTAGAACTAGGGGCAAGGAGAAGATATTCCAGATGAACAATTACTAACAAAAGTAACTACACAAACTAGGACAATTTTGATAAAATGTCCAGGATAGGATATATTTAAAGGTAGGTTAAGTACATTCAAAAGTAATATATTTAAAACCTGAGATAGTTTGTTTAATTGGTATGAAAATGACGTTGGTGCTTTAATGTCGATACGCATACATCCTTAAGGTATATCTAAAGACTCCGTATCGTGCTTAGTACTCCCTAAGAGATAGACTCCACGCTAATATATTGCACTATCTACAGTGTCTATATCCTTAATTCCATTTTCCTTACCCCTTTGTAGAAATTGATTCAACTTTGTGTGTGTCAGGGCCTTCACTTTGATGTGATTGATGGTCCTTAGCAGTCTTTATAAACTAGTCCTTAGAAAGTTATTATTATTATTAGCACAGTGTCTTACTACCCGTTCGGGTTATACGCACTTACGCTAATGTGTAATGGTAGGGTGATTGTGAGATGAAATGGAGGACCTACAGTTTAACGTGGGATCCGAACCACGGTGGAGGCCTGGCATTCCCCACATTCACAAGATGTCTTGTAAGAGGTGAAGGAAGGGTTTGGTAATCAGATAAATCTGTGCCGGGACCGAGGATTGAACCCCGGCCGCCAGAATAGAAGTCTGACACCTTACCCCTAGACCACCAGGTCACCCCTTAAAAAGTTAAAGTTGTGTCAATTTCTATGGAGTGGTAAGGATAAGGAATCTATAGGCAATGCAATCTGTTAGTGTGGAGTTGATCTCTTACGTAGTATTACGCACTTTACGGATACGGAGTTTTTAGATGGGGATTTAAGGACTCAATGAATATGGAGCTTATGGACTATGTTGACAAGACCTTTTGTGGCAAAAAAAAGTGTCGAGAAGTCCGTCCTTTATGAATATTATTCCCGTTGATTAATACGGTAATATACTTACATTTCCTTCGGAGGTTGAGACTCTTGCTGTGGGTGTGTTATGTCGTTTCTTTTTCTTAGACCTCTCTACAACAACTTCAGAAGATCTGTCCTGACCAACATGCCCGTCCATTAGACTTGTATATTCGGTTGCTGAATCGAAATCGCTATCAGACATCCACAGATTGCAATAGTGTTAAAACCTTATCACAAATAATTTAATATCGATATGCAAATTAAAAGACAACAGGCCACTTATCATTTATTTTAGTCAAACACATTTTATCTTAATCTTGACAGCTAACACCAAAGATTACATCAAAGAGAAACACAGAGATAGCATTATTCTAGAGACTATTAGACTAGAGTATCCGTCACAGATTAATTTAACAGACTACATTCCAGCCCATGGTGTTTGATGTGTAGGTTTTACGCCCGAGTGTATTTCAATTTTATTTTATTTTCTATTATACGCTACGCACACGTATCTGTAAAAGCACAAATATAGCAATTAACAAGACTCGAAGAAGAATCGAGACACACATATTTATTCAAACTCCGTTATGTTTCATCTATGATATTTATTGTTAGTGTTGTGAAACATCAAATTTAATTTATATTTTGAAAATACTGTGTATTTTAATTAAAAGCCAATCTTTGGGGTGAGGTAAGATCTTTTATAGCAAAGAAAAAAAAAATACAATTACTCAAACTGAGCTAGAAGTGCATCAACTTATTGAACCTTGACTGTTTGAAGGACCACATTTATTTTAGTTTAGTCTTAAATTTTATTTGTTATATTCACAATTATTTTGTTGATTGCAAAATTTTGCTGACTTTATATTATGCTGCTGGGTACTCAATTTATTTTTGAAAAATATATTTTCACGAAATTAACACTACCAGACATGTATTTACTTCAAGGGAAAGACAATCTAGTACACAAAAATGTTTTCTCTGAAAACATATTTTCATGGAAATAGAACGTAAAGAGGGAATTAATCAGAGGTTCAGGAATACGCTGCGAAATTAGATCAACCTCAAAGATCCCCCAAAATTTGAAGGACTTCCTTAGGAATGCGCAAAACAAAGAAGGACTTTTCAAACTCTTAGGTACACATGCATTTGAAAACTTCACAACTGCTGATATAGTCACAAACGTTGGATAATAAATTTGTTCTCGAAGCAATACAACTTCAAATGGTATGTAGTAAAGAAGCTGATGGGGTAAATCTTTTAGGTATGCATACATGTCAAAGATAGGGTGGAAAATGAATTGCACAATGTTCTCATACATACAATAGACTCTGATTTAGGGATTCTTGCCATTTCTTTCTATTCAAAATCGAAAAACCTTGGTCTAAAAGAGCTATGGGTTCCTTATGCAGTGGGCAAAGCTCACAAATACATTCCCATTCAATTTACGGCCAAAAAATTGGGAGAAGGAATGTCAGTAGCTTTAAGAGGATATCATGCATTCACTGGCTTTGACACTATCCTCTTTCTCGTCCAGAAGAAAAATCTCTACTTGAAAAACCTGGCAGTCAAATCCAGATATAACTGATGTCTTCAAAAATCTGTCACACCCATTGGAGTCATTGAATAAAGAGCTAACAAATAAGTAGAGAAATATATTATACGCCTTTACTGTATGTAATAACAGGAGTGTTGTAAATCTAAATGACCCTTACGAATTGCTCTTTGCAAAAAGTACTTCGTTGCAGAATCTGCCATCCACCCTGGATGCTCTGAAGATTTATAGCCCTACGCGCAGCTCATCAAATAGGTCAGGTTTGGGGACAAGCTTTGAACAGGGAAGGAGTCCCTGCTTCACCAGCTAATTGAGGGTGGAATATGCAGAATGGACAGTGGCTACCAATTTGGACAAAACTTCCACAAATTTGGGATGCTTGCCGAAAACTAGCTAAGTGCTCCTGTGAAAAAGGATGTAAAACAAGTTGTTCCTGCCGGCACATTAGATTTAGATCAATTGTGCTATATACCAACTGCAGTGAAAACTGCACCAACACATCTACTGAAGCAAATGTTATAGTCTCACTGAATTACTTAGTCTTGCTGTGTGTGCGTGTGTATATATATATATATACACACACACACACACTAATAACTTAATAAGCTCAGTTAATGTTTGCTTTTATCTAAACCATTTTATTTGATGACTCAAATACATTTTTCAATACTATTTAAGTAGCATGTCAATACATGCATTTATAACTTATTGAAAACCCTTTATTAATGTTATAAGAATACAAATATATTATACTAAGTACCTTTCAGAAGTTGAATATGTTGAAAATAATAAACATATTAAAAAATATTCGGTTTTCACAAAACCCGGCGTCCATTTTGATAATTATGTCATAAGGGAATATTTTTTTGGCTGCCCTTTTAATATCACTGTATGGTTTGTAGAAGACATAAGCCAAAGGAATTGCTTCTATCATTAAATGGTGTAGTGTTTCACATACCAGCCCCACTATATGTCATATTTTGAAAAATTAAATAGTTGTTACAAGATACTATTATTTATTGATATGGAGCTATTCCTTTATGTTGTTTGTGTAAAAGGCTAATTTCAGGTGGAGCGGGCTATCAACTACCCCACCCAATGGATTTCTACAAACAAGTGAGAATTTACCTTTCATACACACAACAATAACAAGTTTTCAATGCTAACAATTTTTTTTCCATAAAATAATTGGGTTCAAATAAAACTCGTTTGTAGACCAGAAAAATGTAAATATTTAGAACATACTCATTTAAACTAGGTCAAATGAAACTGTCACATGGTGTAAAACGTATTTAACTTAAAATGCAATAGTTATTGCAACATTTTTACTAGGGCCTACTATAAGGTATCCTAAACAAATATTTAACCTTCCATGCATCAACAACATAGTTTTCCAGAAATTTTGGCATCCTGAAATATCTCCCCAAAATGCTGTTTTTATTTATTGCTGCATGAAAGATTAGATTAAGCTAAGCTGGATATTTTTTAACTATAAACAGATTAAATAAATTACTGTGCACCAAATTTTTTACTATTACACACTTAAATATCTTCAATGCCATTGAAATATATAAGCTGAGAAACCAATTTTGAACAAAATGTTTGACTGTCTGGCTTGGGTAGTTTCATTAGAAATGTTCCAATTATTTTTTCTATATATAAAAACAATAAGACAATAATTATTCATTTTTAAACTTGGAGTTTTTACAATATGAATTGGTTTTTTAGCCTATTGATAGTTTTATGTAGATGTCAACTACTACTAAAGTTCTCAAATTGACACATTCCATGCTTTGTTACAACAAATGGCCAAATGTTTTCATGTGCCTTTAGTGAGTCATCTTTTCATTTAAAAATTATATAAAAAAATTACAATGTTAATCTTTTATTGTTGAAAACTTTCTATTGTTCTTGTATGTATGAAAAATAATTGATAAAAAATAACAGAAAAAGGGCTAGGAATTCAGCCCCCTTCGCTTACTATTCACAATGATAGCACCAAATAATGTTTTAAGTTACATTTGACAAATAAAAGTGAAATATGTTAAAATATTTTGCTTTGATTATAAAATAGGCCTAATTAAATAATTAATTTGCAAGCCAACTAAAAGACCTTTACCGCATTCATTTCATGTTGGCTACTACTTTGTTTTACAATGTACACCATCCCAACTTTGCATAAAAATAGCTATACTCTAAATACATAGCGTAAATAATATTTGTGTTTAGCTTTAACCTGAACTTAAATAACTTACTAAAATGACAGGGGAAAATAAATAAATATATATTTCACAACCTAAGAATTTTGTAACCACTTGATTTCTGAGCCTCTAAGATACAAGTCAAGAAATCATCCTCCACATACTCAAGAGTACCTATTCAATTCTTAAACAAATTTAAATTTTTTACCGTGATGTGTTTTGTGACGAAATAACGAAAATACAACCGACTGGGTTTATATGTCTCGCATAGTAAAGCATTCTGTGTACTTTTGGCAAAAGTTGACATAGGCATCTCTTGTAAGACCAAATAAATTAAAAAACTAGACACTGTAATTTTAATAAAAGGTGTACTATTATTTTGCAGATTGTGGTACTTTGTGTTTGAATTCAAGGATATAGGTCATACTGTTGCAGTAATCAATTGGAGCAATGATGCCAGGAAGAACAGGTTGTTTGAATGGTATGTTTAGGAACTTACTAATGTTTTATATTATTACTATTATTAAAAATGTTAATATTATTAGTGGTAATAGTATTATTAATAGTAGTGTTTGTATTATCATCAGCATAATAATTATCACATTCAACACAAGGTTTATTAATGGTCTTAGCTATTAGGTGGGTTTGAGGAAGGTTACTTAAAGGGAGTGCAACTGCCTGAAGAGAAGATTATATATATCTATGGATAAAATAACACGAGGAAAAACAAAGATGCAATCACCCTCTTACACCATTCTAGTATGTTATGCATCACACACCTTAAACTGCATAATCACATGTATAGGTAGCATTTCACATCAGAGGGTCAAATAATCCAAGCTACTGAGTAACTAACACAATTACAAGTCTCAGCCGTGCCATTGGGCATGTTAATTAAAATTCAAGCTCATCTAATATGATTTGCTGGTGACAAGGTCAGGTTTCTAATCCTGAGGGTGATTTTCCCTCTAATTTAACACTCCTACACCTCACAGATGTGGGTACATTTCCTCTTAATTCTACTATCCTTGTCCCTACCCCATTGTGTAAATATGGATGTAGCCTAAATCGGTAGTAAGACATGAAGCAAAAAAATAGGCCTATTAGTTTTTATCTTGTTCCTATGGAGCAGACAACCCGTTAAGCGTGTCATGGTGCGACAGCGCTTGGATCCCGATGCTCAACCCCTCCAACATCATGGACTACTTCTCGGAACGCAGCAACCCCTTCTTTGACCGTACATGCAACAATGAGATTGTGAAGATGCAACGTCTCAGTCCAGACCAACTTATGTAAGGAAATATATAAAATAACACTCCCAACACTACCTCAAAAGATTTTTTTTCAGAGGGCTGTTTTGATACCAATTTCATAACCAATACCATTATTTCTTAAAATAATTAAAGTTGAATATACAAAATTATTAGAAATATTGTCTGTTATAAGTAAATAGCTATGAAATGTACATAAAATGATTCAATATAGAGAAATTACTTAAGTTCATGCAACGTAGGATAGGTAGGCCTATTGTATTGCTGGGATCAAGATAAACTTAACATTAACTTAAAGTTGTCACAACATAACTTAGTGTAAAGGATCTCCTTGTGTTTTTAAATGGAAGCGATCACGATGCAGTTAACAACTTGCAGTTATCTTAACGTAATAGATATCCCGGGAGGTCTTTTATCTTTTACTTTAAGTAAACGTTACTTGAAGGGTATCATGTGATCTAACCAGCCAATAATTATGCGAGTGACATCAACAGGACTATTTTAGTTATTAATTTGTTGGTTTTAAGATTAAGGTCTACTTTTTAGCTTTAGTTTTAGTGGTCGGGACATTTAATTAAAATAAACAATAGTATCGTATCACTATCAAACATAGTTAAAACCACTAAGCTTTGACTATACAAAATGGTATATTGTATTTCTTTCAAAAAAAAATCCCTGTTATTAAAATATAAATCAAATAACGTAATCATGATTGTAAAAGCATTAAAAGCTGCTCATTAATACTAGTTAATATTTAGTACTCTAAAAATATTTACCTCATAATATAAAATTAATTTCACAACTTACGGTATTAATAGATAAAGTAGATTTAAGATTAAACTAAAATAAGAAAGCTAAATCTATTCAAAAAGTTTAATGATAAATATTTATAATATTGGTAGAAAACGATAAACATTCACAGATCATAAACACTAATACAAATAGTACAAATCACAGATCAAAACACATACTCTAGAATGGAAATGTTTGGTTCGAGTTGTTAAGTTAAGTTACCTGAATCATGATCATACGTCTGTTTTCTTAAGTTATGTTAACGTTAAGTTAACATAAAGTTGATTGTGATCCCGGCATATACGAAGATTTTTACTGCAAACATTGGTTGAAATAAACTAATGTGGAAATAGCTATAATGTTCTTAGTTAGCCTAGTAATATATTATCAATCAAAAGTGTTACTAAACTTTACTCAATAATACTTCTCTAAGGATTACTGTATAGTTTTTTTTTGTAACTTAATGAAAAAACAAAACCATTAATAAAGCTAACATGCTCTTAGCTTCGTTTTGTTTTGTTATATTCTCACTTGCATCATCTTACTGGCCACCAATATAAATAATGTTTTCTATAACCTACTTTCAAAATAAAATAGTTTTACTTTGTAAACACATGCATATGAACACAACCAAATACGATTTGTATGACGTCATCAACCACTCTTATTTTGTCTGGCTTGCCCATCTTAATTCATGCAGAGAAGGCAGCCTTTTAAGATTTCTTGTTTGTAAAGTATTTTTTAATAAACTACAGACGCTACTGCCAAAAATACGAAAAATCCACATGGTTATTTTCATAAGTGTGTACTTCAACTATGTAAATACACTTTAAAAAATATAATTAAAAACAAATAGTTTACTGTGAATGTTTTGATTGCCAAAAGTGACATGGTCTTGCAGATCAAATGGTTTGGCGAATGAATACATGAGAGTATATTTGGTAACTTTTTATAGCAGTCAGCTATCACCATTCCTACCCTTGATAGCTTATAGTAAGCCTTACTTTATGGCAGGGGTCAGCAACTGGTCGACCAGTCGATCTCGCAGCAATTTTTAGTCGATCGCGTGAGAAAACTACATCATCAAGAAAAGCCAAGATTACATTGAATTATGCCACTACAGTACAGCTTATAAGATAGGGCCATAGTGTAATCAGTCAAGTTAAGACTGCTACCTTTCAGGGTAAACTGAGTGTTCATTTTATTTAGTTGATATATTTTCTATAAAGGCAGGATTATAAGTATTGGATGAAATATTGAATCTAAGGAACAAATACAAGATGTACAGGGAAAAAAATATAATTAAAAGTAGAGTGGAGAAACGAAGGGTGATCACGGGATTTTTGATAAATGTAAAAGTCGATCGGGGCACAAAAAGGTTCCAGATCCTTGCTCTATGCCATTAGTAACTCAACAATTCATTACCACACTTAAAAAATACACCACCTATCCCTAGCTCGACTCCCCCAGAGTAGACCCCATGCAGAGATCCAATTCGGAAACTTTATAGCTTAAAAGGAAAATATTTGCCCTCTGTAATATCTTATTATTTTAAAGACAGAAATGTTATATATATATATATATATATACATATATATATATATATATATATATTTTTCAATTTCATACTGAAATTGTATCTTGTACTTGTGTAGAATGTCTGTTTTTAAAATCAATGTCAAAATATTTTTTAACAAAACAACATAAAAAAATAAAGTATACCCTGAAGCATGTATTCTAAATTCAAGCTTTATTTTGAGAAAAACTAAATGAATCATTAAACAGTATTTAAATTTTCAAAAAAACAAATGAAGGATGTGTAGAAACTATAGGGGCAAGACATTTTTGTTTTGCCTATTTAGTGTCACATCTGAAAAATTATTTTTATTATTACCTGTAACCCCATGGTTATATCAACTCATTCTAAGGTTTAGGGATTTGGATGTTAAATTATTGGAAATGCACCCACATTAGAAGTGACACGGTAAGGGGGAACTACATTAATATGTCGTTTGTATAAAACCACACCTAATACACCCATCAAAGATTAAAACCTCAATCTCTACCATCACAAATAATCCATTCTACAAGTTTAATGCCTTAGATTGTGTGGCCACTGTCACAAGTGATTGATGGGTAAATCCATGTGAAATCAACCAATGGTCTGGACCTTCACATCTCTGAACAAAATAATTTTTGGAATATTGGTTCTATTTATTAAATGGATGAAAAATATGAAATTTCAAATTTTTTTTATATTCCGTTTTTGAGTTAATGGCTTTTAAAGTTTTGGAATTTGCGTGATTTTGGCCGCATTTTAAAATCTTCAAATGGCTCTATCCCAAAAACTGTAAGACCTAGAGAGGTGGAATGTGTACTATTCTCTTTAGGATTTTGCAAGCTTTAATATGATATGCAACTTGACCATATTTAACAATTTAATTTTTTTCCTAAAGAATTTGAAAAAGTATTTTTGTTAAAGCTCAAAATCGAAATTTTTAATTTTTTTCTAAAAAATATATTTTATTTATACTCCTTTTGGGAGAACATGTACCAAATTTGAAGATGGGTTGATGATGGGATCATGTTGTAATAAATAGTTAAATATAGCAGTATCACAGCAAATTCATCCAGAGGTGTATTGTATTGATACCCTGAGTATTTATGAACACTTGCAGTAACATAAACAAAATAATTGGGAAACTTGTTTCTACTCATTTAATTTATTGCTCTTTTAAGTTAACCTTAAAACATATAAAAAAACAAAATAATTCAAAACTTATGAAAAACCTTATGAGGTTGAGCTTAGAATTAAATTTATTAATGATATTACATAGGCACCTGTAAAATAAATTACTGCTCCTCAACAATGAATCTCAAAAGTCAGTTCAAATGAAGACAGTGATTCATGATAAGACAAGCCTTGGGGAAAGTGAGTCATACACACATGAAGCAACCTGAACACTGCTATTGTTTACAAGTTCTACCAGTTTTACTGTGACTGCCAGACAAACAACATCTGTGTACTTTATTGGCTTGGTTTCTCGGAATTATTTCTTATTGAATTGACTTATTTCAGTGCCTTTTCTTATTTTAGTTTATGGACATGTAATTAAGAGGCCACAATAATCTTTTTTGGGGTTCTATTTTAAGCATTGTTTATTGCATTATCAGTCCTATTGGTATTGTTTCCTGCTGTTTATTTGTGAAGGGAAGATGGAAAGAAATTTGGCAACATTTTGTTGCAACCCATTTAAGAAAAAATTACACTGGGTCAAGAAAAAAGATCTTAGAAATGTGACTAGTTGGATGATATACTTAAATTACAATATGAAAAAAGACATGAAAATTTGTTCAGGTTGTAGAGTCCAACTATCAAAAGAAAGTCAGCCGGAGCTGTTGACTAATGAAAAGATAGAACAATCAAAAAATAATGAAACTGGAATTGTAAAACCTGGTACTAGTAGGTCTGAAGATCCTGAATTTATGAATGTTGATGAAGGTTTCCAACTACTGAATGTTTCTCTAACTTTAATAGGTGAGTTGCCAGTGGTAAAAAAAAATACAACAATTAAAAAGTATCACCATGAAAAGGTTGACAGAATAAAATGCAACAAAAACTGCATATTGAGCCTATTAACTACAAACCTCAATGTTAGTATGGTTTTTTTGCACTTTTGACATAGCATACCTCATTCTGGGTGAATTTGCCACGTACCGCTGTATGCAACTATTATTACAACATGATCCCATTGTCATCCCCATCTTCAAATTTGGTGTATATGCTCCCAAAAGGTGTATAAAAAGAATATATTTTTTACAAAAAAATTAAAAATTTTGATTTTGAGATTAAAAACTTTATATATATTTTTTAATTTAAAAAAACCGCACTTAAATATGGCCAAGTTGCACGTAATATTAAAGCTTGTAAAATCCTGAAGAAAATGGTACAAATTACATCTTAGCCTTATAGTTTTTGAGATAGAGCCACTTGAAGATTTTAAAATGCGGCCAAAATCATGTGAATTATAAAACTTTGAAAGCCGATAACTCAAACAAGGAATGTTATAAAAAAATTGAAATTTCATATTTTTTGTCCTTTCAGTAGATATAACTAATTTTCCAAAAATTAAAACAAAATTTGAAACATCACGTTCCAGAATTATTTTTTAATTGGTTGATTTCACATGAATTTACCCTGATGTATACCCCATCTACGGTAGTACTAGCAGAAGGTACTTTATTACAAATATTGGCTGAAAGTAACTAATGTCAACCTATTGGAAATACTTATTTTCAGATTAGTAATACTATACTATCAAATTATTTATCAATAGGTTGACATTAGTCACTTTCAGCCGATGTTTGCGATAAATAACCTTCTGTTAGCTGTCACCCATCTCTCCTATCATAGATAGGGAAAGTTAATGGTGTTTTTGTGCATAGATATGTAAACCTGATTCCTCAATTCATAACTCTCATAGACCAGCAAACGAAAGTTCTTATATCCAAACGAACTTCACTATTCATGGAGACAATTAGGTTTTTATTTTATTTTTGCCGTTTCACTTGAGTACCAGCAAATTGTAATTTTTAATCATCATGACATTTATAGTCACAATCAAAAATGAGTTTAAAAGGTATCTTTTACTTTATACATGTTTTAATTTATTTTGTTCAATAAGTTACACTAAAGTATAATAATTTCTCAAAATAAGGTTGAATTTATGAAAAAGAGCAAAATTGTAAATGTTGAGAAACCAAAATAAAAAAATTGAGGTTATAATTTTAGAACCAAGAAAAACAAGAATTATGACATCTCCAGATTTGTTTGTTGTGAACAGCAACATGACGGGTCTGGAATACATCCTCCTTCACGGGCAAGAGCCAATACTGTACGTGATCCGCAAACAGCACCGCTACTCCCCCACTCAGGTGACTCCACTGGCTGATTACTACATTATCGCTGGCACCATCTACCAGGCCCCAGATCTACTCTCTGTAATCAACTCCAGGCTGGTCAGTGGAGGCTTGTAAGCCAGAACATAATAGATACATAAGAATTTATTAGGGTAAATGATAAGCAATCAGTATAACATGAGAACAAACTTTTAATATCTAAAGAAGAAAAATAAACACTCTCAACAGAAATAACATCTGCATGGATAATAAAAAGTCCATAAGACAGCACTAACGACACATAGAGATCGAACACATTGGATAATAGTTCCAACAAAACATTACTGATTATTCAGGAATCGTGATTTACATTAACCTACCAGCAAGTGTGCTAATCGATAACCTATCTCTGTTGATAGGTTTGATGTAACAGGATGAAAGCATGCAATTTCTTACTAAACTGTCGACCTTGGTGGTCTTGGGGTTAAGTGCTCACCTCAGGAACCATTGTTCGTGGATTCAAACCCAGCCGGTGTGGACAGATTTTTATTAAGAGATAAAAATCCTTAGCAAAACTTCCTTTGGAGAGGAAGTAAAGACTTTGGCTCCATGTTAATTGTAGCATGTAAAAGAACCCTGGGAGGTATGTAACACTACCTTTCCCGGCAAAATTGGTAGGCCCTTCGCTCTAGCTCATAGAAATTCTTGTGTGCTGATATAATCAGTTTGTCCAAAAATTATGGACAACCCAATAAATAACAAGCTTTGCAAATTTTCACGGAGCCCCGGATATGGGCTTGCAGAGTCATAGTGTTCTGCAGAATTCTTCTTGGTGATCACTGTTTTAAAAGGTTTTATGTTTAGATGATGTGTTAAATTTTACCTAGTTAAATGACATACTGGCAAGGATAAAATCCTGGATGAGCAGTTTTTGAATTACTGTCCAGGTATATATTTCCTCTACCTACACATGCCCTTCATCAGAATGTAATTTGAACAGATGTGTGTTTTGATAGTAACTTAATATGTACATGTTAATTCACACTGTCAACATTTAAAGCTGCACCATCTTATTTAGAGAAGTATGTGAGCTAAGGTTTTGTTCATTCAATTAAAATTTGAGCAAGCTTCTTAGAAATCTCCAGTGTGTCGAGTTGAGTTGAAGTTTAATAAATATGAACTTTGAAATTATAATAGCATTAATAAACCCACAATGGAAAGAAGGTTTGAAAATTATATCTTACATTGGTTTGGGCATGTTGAGAAGATGAGTATGGCTCGATTGACAAAGCAAATATATGATGGAAGTATATGTGGATCAAAAGGAATAGGTAGGTCATGTAAGACTTGGTTAAATGTTGTAAACAAATTTGTGAAAAAGATAAACGTTAAGAGTTTTAAGAATAAAAGAGCATGTATGACTCGGTGTATGAATGTTGTTGAAGCTAAGTGAGCATGTCAGGATAGGGAAGTGTGGGAAAAATTGGTGAGGATGGATTAAGTACAGAGTTTTTTTTTGAGCTACGTATATGTACAGTTTATTGCCCCATAAGGGAACAGCATGATTAGGTTTGATCTAATTTGTGATAATTACTAAAGGAAGAATTACTTATGATTCAGTTTGAACTTATTTAACAACCTTTCAGTTCCCTTTCTGATCGTAGTGCAGCTGTTTATATAGTGTTGACCTTGACACTATCCCAGAAAGAGACACCTATCCCCTATCAAAGAAAGAAGTTAGAGCAGTATTTTTTAACATCTACAAAGTATACTTTTTCACTAAGATGTGAGTGATAGTAATTCTCTAAGCTATGTGTTGTATAAGTACTCAAGGAAATGTCTTCTCATACCATTCCATGGATCATACCTTGCTTGATTAAACAACCAGTAATTCAGTTTATGAATTTTACACTCCAATGGCCAGATGTCTCTGTAATACCCTCTTTATTGGATTATTCCCTCCCTCACCATATCTTTACTAACCCCACCTGCACATTTCACAAAAAAAATAATCCAGACAAGCAGAGAGAAGAGTAACTAATGAGTCATCCATCACCATAAAAACAATAGAGCAAAGACCTTTGGTGTCCACATGGTCTAAGGCGCTACTCTTGCAATATACTAAATTGCCGAAGATCTTGGTCAAGTGCCCTGAGTTTTTTTCCCACTTCCCTTCCATGAAAATGTGTGTACACGTCCTCTAAATTAAACCTTCCTAACCCTTAACACATTAGTGTAATTAGTAGGAGTATAACTTGAACATGTAGTAAGATGCAATGCTAGGGAAAAAAAAGAGTAAAGATAAATTGTCTTAAATAACAAGGTCATTTAAACAACTAAGTCAAACCCATAAATCCTTCTAGCTCCAGCCTGAGTGTCTATTAAAAGTAATGCATACTCATTCAAATTCCATCTTTACAGATATCCACAGTGCACCATCTCCAGTCTGCGTTTGAAGAATCGAGTTCGTATTCCCGCTACCATCCATCCAAGGGATACACATGGGACTTCAAGGAACGTAAGGTGCCAGAGCAAGTCACAGTTAAGAAGGAGACTCAGAATGAAGTCCCAAGCTCCAAATTCCAGAGGGAGAGAGTCGATCAGTTGCTGGGAGAACTCGTTCGCAAGTTCCCACTGCCAATGCCCACTCAGCAGAAACCTGTCACAGGTTTGTTATTTTATATACAAAATTTTTGCAGTATATTTTAGGGGTGAGTAAAGTTCACTATTTATGTTCTAACGAACCCTCAGATAGAGAAAATATTGTGAACGTCAAAAAAATTGTATTCAAGATTTTTATGAATAGCAACAATTCATGACTCACTAAACACAAATAAGTGGTTTTTGCGATGCTGCATGTCTGTATCTCAGCATAGAGCCGAAACCTTTTTACCAGATTGTGATGAAATTCAGTGGCTAGGGTTTTCACAATGTTCCCCCAAAGAATATTTCTAATTAGATGAATAGCCCTAATATTAAGGCCAGTTTACCGAAGGGCATAAATGAAAAAAAAATCCATTTTCTCAAAATGTGCTCTAACAATTTTGATTAGAATTTGTATCTAGGCACTGTTTAACATTCACAGATAACTTATCATGCAACGTCATAGTACTAATATAATTAAAAAACATTTTTTGAAATATATCTTTTTTAAACCAATATATTCTGGTCTACTGGCCAATACATTTTTTAAATTTAGGACTGGGAAACTGATTATATGCTCTTTGGTGAAATTGGTGAGACATTACTTTCTTCTAATTGTGTTTCTGTAACAGTGTAAATTATTTTGTTTATGCTCTTTGGTTTTTTGCCATTACATTCATGCAACAATGTATATTATTTTGTTTCACATTTCTTAAGGGTTATAGTTATAAGTAGAATTTAGATAAAGGAGTGAGAAAGACTGTGCGGTCTACCACACCATTAATTTTTATTCTAAGCAAAGCCAAATTGAAGTTTAAATACTAATTTTTATGGTTTTATCTTTCAAAAAAATTCTATAATGTGGATATTTATGTAATTTTAGACACTAAATCTTATTTACAGAATGTTTTATTGCCAATATATTTACCAAGTTGAGTTACCACAAAATGCAATTCAATTCCTACATATTTATAGTCAACTGAGCATTAATTTGTAATTCACATATTGTTTACCTTGAAAGGTAGCAAGCTTACCATGATTGTTTACACTATTGTTCATTTTATGTAATAGGGTCATGTGGAACCCTTCGGAGTAAGACTGAAAAATGTCATCATAAAATTAAATGAGTGTGCATAATAAAACAGAATTTAAAAAATTATACATAAATGTTGTCTAGCTGGTAATATTATTATTGGAAAAGCTTTCTATTTGTTGAACAGGACATTTATTCCCCCGAAATTGAAATTAAAGCTGACAAATATTGTAAAGTGGTTGGAGATTTCACCCCTTAACTCTCGATCATTAAAGGGGTTATTTATTTCCTATGATTATTTTTACTAATTATTGAAATTAATTTGTTTATTACTACTTGTAAATGCCATAATTCTTAACATCTCCAAGGACATGTGGACATTTATTTCAAACACTAAGACTTATTTGTAATTATATTAGTAGTTAATAACCTAATTATTATAAGTCATGACTGGGGCTATATTGTAGTTTTAAGTTGCCCAAGTTGTCAGCATCATTATACCAAATTTCAGTTTAATCACTCCATTTATTGAATTAGTATTTTCAATTTTTGTAAACCCATTGTTGTTTGAGTAATATCTATTTATAAATCTACATTTCTATATGTTTTATATTTTAAATATGGGTCTATTTTTATTTTGTTCAGGCCCCAGGGCTTAGAACTAAGGGGAATTTTGTGCACATTTGCTAACAGGTCTAGCGCAAAGGTTTCACACACCATAGGCAAGACTTAAAATTGACGCCCCAGTTGTATTCTGTGTAGAATAAATAAACCACCGCATAAATTTAAATCAAAATAATAATAAAGGGCCAAAATACTGGAAAAAAACACAATAAAATAAAGATAAACAAATTAGAAATAAGTGTTGCGCGCCCCTCCTTTCCCCCTTAATCAACAAGTGCACTAATATTATCCCTTCCTCTTAATATTTTCAGAATCTTTTAATTAAATAAATATCAAAGTGATTCGCAAACAAAATGACCCCCATGAATCCATAAAGTGATTATTTTCTTAGTCAATCTTTATTGTTATATATATTATTAGATAATATATAATAGATATAATAGATTTTATTAGATAACATATTTAGATGTCATTTCATTTAGAAATAGTTTATTTAATTTAAATAACTTAACACTAAAAAAATAAAATTTTGTTGGAATATGCGCTAGAACCTTTGCACTCTAGGCAAACGCCTAGGTTAACCCAATGGATGGGTTAACCCTATTTGCTAACCAACTAGCTTTGAGGATCATGTAAATAATTAAATTATATTAAATATTAATACATTTAAAATAGATAATCAAGTTACTTTAGTACCTAATGACCTAAATATAATAAGCTTAGGGCAAATAGTAATATACTGTTAGTCTCTTGGTTAAAATTCTCACAAAAAGAGTTTGCCACCAGCTAGAAACTATAATAAATGCTACCATCTATCAGGGCTATATAGTAAGGGCTGTCTCACTCTGGCTCGGGGAAATGGATAATAGATAGATAATAGATATAAAAGAAAATAATAATAAAACATACATACATACATACATACTTAAGCATTATTCAGTTTGCTATTTCCAATTTATGTTTAATTGTTAAGCATGTTATTTTAGTCTTTTTTTTCATCTGTTTGTATTTTTATTTTAGCTTTCTTATCAAAATAAATTAAAATACCTCAAGATGATTAAAGTTGATCAAAAGGGAGGCCTAATCTGTTTGTTTATTTCACATGTTTTTTTTAGAAACTTAACTCATTCTATCAACACTTTTAAAAATAACTTAAATACACTCAAATTTTGATTGATTTGATTTCTAAACAATAATATGAGTCTAGATGTTTAATTTGGCTGGATTTTAACCTGTATGTGTGAGGGGTGGTTGGGGTTGATTAAAATTGAAAGCATGATTGAATTAAATCTTAATTTACAGCTTAGGCCTATGTTGTGTAATGTAGGTCTATTTGTAAATCATTAAAATTTCTAACAATTTGCTAGGATTTGGATTCAAGATTCGAAAATAAAATGTAGATTCGGATTCAAGATTCAGATTTGAGAAATAGTGGATTCGAACCATCTCTAGATATTAGTAAACATTACGATTTGGCATATTACTGAAGGATCACGTGGGGCTGTAGCAGGTAGTCACAAGCAGTATCAGAGCTGTGACATCATGGAAGTGTTTCCTCCTTCAAATAGCAGTACCAAGGCAGCAGCACCAACATCAAAGAACTGAAACAGTCCTTACTATATACCTCTGACCATCTATAGCATATAGTGCAATCAACTTAAAACCAATCATACGTTGAAAGTTAACCTTGCAGTCCAAAAGAGCATCACCAGCCTAATGCTTAATTCCAAATAATTTTTCTTTCTAATGAAATTACTTTGACACATTTCTTAACTTGCTAGTAATTTGTATTTTGTTAGCCATTTACTAGTAAATTTCTATAGACATAAATGTACCAAATAGTTAGAATCAATAAACTTTGATAAGAGGGCAAGATCTACAAATTACCAAAAAGGTGTAGGCCAGAAAGTTTACATTATAAACCCAACATATTTCAGTAGTTTTCAGGGCACATTAGGCTTATCTACAGTAACAGAGTCAGTGTCTGGTTAGTATATTTATTGCAAAACTTGTACTAGAGATTATATTACACACAGGTTATTTAAGACTGTTGTGTAATTTAGTGCCAACCACCTTTTACCCCAAATCCCATGCTATTTTGGTTGAATGGACAATAGCTGACTCCCATATCTTGATTAAATATATAGCCATTAGTTGTACTTATGTTACTCAAAGGTTAATCAGACATTGTGTAAATAACTCATAGAACTATACTTTCAGACACTGTTGAGGTAAAGACAGAACCCCGTGTGGACATCAAGACCGAAAAACCAGACACCCCTCGCAACATGAAGCCACCACCAGAGAAAAAACCAAGACTTAATTAAAGAGACGTCTTTATCTGTGTATTAATTAATGTTAATTAGATAGTTCACGGTAAATAAAATATCATACAACAAAATATGATACTGTAAGAAAAAGCAAACAAATGTGTCTAGCTTTGTACTATTTTTATGATTTATGTTCCTACAGAACTTAACACTTTCCCAGGCATGACACCATGCCAAAATACATACTATAGTTGACTGCTCTTGGTATTTTACTATGCGAAAGCATGGTCTTTAGTTATGAATGCTAGTGCCGTCCAGTGTGAAGCATTTGAGAATGTGATATGCGAATCCTTATTTATTATTTTTTACAAAAATAACCATCTTTTATTAATAAAAGAATTGTTATTATTAACCAAGCTATTGATGCTTTTGATGAGAAAAATTTGATAGTTACATATTAACATCAGTGTGAAACCAGCTTAAACTGCCGGCCAGGTCTGGATAGTATTTAAATTCTAAGGAAAGTGTTAATGCGAAACAACCTGCTATTACATGCTTGGATGTTTGTGGCGTGTTAAAACAAATTATTTTCTCATGATGAAACAGGAAATATTGATAGTAACAAATAAAAGGGACATACAATAATCTCAGTATAATAAAAATAAGGAATACAATTTTATTGACAGTATTTTGGTCTTACTAGTAGCATTGGTTCAGTGAGTTTGACTTGACATGCACAGCATTGTCCCAGTAAGCTCTTTTAAATTATGGTCAAGTGCACTTGGAGATGGTTTTTCCATCCTTGCTTCAGACAATAATTAATGTGTTTTCTTTAAAAAAAACACCAGTCTGTCCCGTGGAATTTGTGGATAGCCAAAACAGGCAGTAAAACATTTAGCACAAAAAAATAATCATTGTTCCTTGTTTCATAGTGATACCCATATTTTGTTTGCTCCTTTATGTGTGTCTGTCTAAAACTGTTTAATTTAGTTAACATATTGTGAATCTATTAATAAATTTAGGCTCTCTTTATAGCGATATCAAGGTGTTTACTGGGTCACTAAAGTCACTAAAGTCATGAAACAATTACAAATTGCAAAAAAAAAGGTCACAAAAGTCCCTGAAAAGTCACGAATTTTCAATATTTTGGCCATAAAGTTTCAAAAATATTGTTTGAATTTTCTGTGAATCATAACAACGCGAACGTGTCAAGTGTCGAGCCACCCACTCACTACCCATTATGCCATGCGCTAGCCACAAGCTGCCTGATTGTTTTTACATGGTTAACATTCACCATGTAGGCATCTAGTTAAAGTTTAATGTTGTGTGTGAGTCCATTATGCCTAGTATATAAATCCTCTTTTAGGAAGTTGTGTTGCATGTTTCACACTCCTCCCTGATGAGTTCCGATAGAATGAAACCTAGGTTGGGAAATTGAGTGGTACCTGTAACGATCGATTTTCTTCAAGAGGCAATGGATAGTGTGAACCGTTTTCTTTTCATTGTAAAAGCCATGTTGTGTTTCTCTTTTATATGTTTGTATCCACCTTTCCTGTACTACCTTTTAAATATAATATTAATAAATTTAGAAATATATATTTAAGAATTTTCATAATTTTGTAACTATGTAGTTCAATTTTATTTATTAGTATCCTAATAAAACTATTTGTACAAATTTTATTAAAAATATTTATAAAAACACTGGTGGTCTCAAATTATATAGAGCATTCATGGTTGGAAGGTCTGACAGCTATCAGAAGGTTCTTTATTGCAAACATAGACTGAAAGTGACTAATGTCAGCCTATTTGGAAATAATAATTTGCTTTCTAATGCTATCTTATCAATAATTTTTTTTTATAAAACAAGTCTATTAATACATCCTTAAGGATTAAGTACTGTATAATTGGGATTTTCATAACTTATTGAAAGAACAAAACTTATTAATACTATAATGTTTTTTATTTTGAGTTTGTTGCAATATAGGACTTTATAGTGTATAAAATAATAAATTAAATATATAATATTCACAATTTTCTCCTCTTATTATTGGCAACAAAAATTAAATAAAATATAGTTCTTATAACTAAATATTAGTTTAAAAATAAGAAGCATAAGAATACAACCACCTTGATGGTTTGTTTGTATGATGTCATCACCCAACTTTGTTTAGTCTGGTTCGCCATCTTGATTTCAGAAGAG
>CABFOW010003274.1:61994-77917 GCA_902141385.1 Timema californicum
AAGAGCACACAATATTTTAGAAGCTCTTGCTTGAAAAGCATTTTTAAGTGAAACTTAGAACCCACTTTCACAAAAAAGAAACTTAGAGCCCGCTTTCACAAAAAAGAAACTTAGAACCCGCTTTCACAAAAAAGAAACATCCAAATGGTTATTTTCATAAGTTCATCTTTTATTGTTGTAAAAATCATTATTTATAATAAGCCAGTGTAGAAACACTGTACAATAATGTAAAGTAATTGATAGTGAAGGAAAGCAAGCTGAAAGGATAGTTAGTTTAGGCCTAGATAGAGAAACACACTCCTCTCTTCATTTATTCTCTTCTCAAACTATTGCACTATATTACACTTCACACATTGTTGAATTTTCGGAGATGTTCCTTTATCATTAGAAGATACAAATTTAAAACACACAAATAAACAAGAATAGGCTATGGAACTACTTATTTCTAGAATTATTTGAAACAGGTAACTGAAAACTTGCATTGTTGCCAAATTGATGTAACTAAATATGGTTTAAAACGAAAAAAAAATAGCTTGCTGAGAATTAAAATTAACTTTAAAACTAACAGCGACTATACTTGAAATAATAAATAAACGAAAAGATAATAAATTAGGTTTAATTTAAAAGATATAATATATAAAATAATTTTATTTATAGGTTTGTTTTAGGTTTTTTTCATCTCAGATCTAAACCAGGGGAATAGTATAGATTTGGTTACCCATTAAAAATGGTTAGTAATTTAAAACATATTTTTTGTGTGAATCTTCTGGCTATATACCAAGTATCAGCAAATCAACATATGGTATTGCAGATCATATGGTTTCGTGAATGGATATATTGTAACTTTTCCTAGCTGTCAGACACCACCTCTTCTATTGTGAATGCTCTATGCTTCTTCACTTTATTGTTAACCATGAATATATCATGATTCTTATTTTTAATTTTCCTCCATTCCCAATTCTTACAGCTTCATTTTGATTTAATTGATTCTTCTTTAAATAGGCTGATTTATGTGCTCAACATGTTTTTATGTGCTACTAAATGAATTTATAGAAGGGTTTTTCACTCTCCCATAATTTTCTCGATGGATTGGTTTGCTATTGATGAGTTGATTTTTGAATCTCAGCCAGTTGTACTGAGGGTGGTTTTTCCTTAATGTTTTAACACACACGCACACACCCAGGCAAATTTTTTTAAATAAAGAATCTTTAGAATCAAAAATGGATGATACTACTGTGCACTCAGACTCTGACCAAAGTGATGATAATAGATTTAAATGGCCAGAAAAGTAAGATTCTGATATCATTCTAAAAGCGGATGTGGAAATTTATCTTTGTAATCTCGATTATGTAATACAGAAATGATTGTTCAACCACATCTTTGTTTCAAAATGAATTTCATGACTAAGATTAGTTTAGAAACTATCACTCATACAAATCTAGGCCTAAATAATTTATATATTCTATAAATAGTTTATTTTTCTTTAAAACTCATAAACAAACTTTGATATTAGGCATAAATTGTAATTTAATAGTACTAAGGGCTGGTTGTACGGACAAATATCATTGACTTGTTCAGAGATCAGATGTACTGGATGTTGATATCCAATCAAACACTCAAACCTCATTTTCAGTTGCACCATCAACAATTAGGACCAGCTTCGGTGGCTGCATGGTCCAAGGCACTACTCTCGCAGTAGACTAGACTGCTGATGCTGAGGAAATATCATGGTTTGATCCTGGTTTGGTGTACTGAGGTTGGATTTTCTTAGATCGTTCCCCTCTCTCTCCACACAAATGTAGATACATTTACTCTAAATTCAACCTTCCTTATCCCTAAGTTGCTCCCTGGCAACACTAGTGTTGCTTACTACCAAGCAATAAACCGATTCAAATAAATGAGCACAGACCAAAATAAGCATAAAAGTATTTATTTATTCAACAACAAAGAATGAAAGACATAGAGAATTGAAATACTAAAAGCCAGAAAAGCTAATATGTGCTGCAGACCTGGGAGACAAGCTCCTAAAGCTTAAGTACACATTGGACGATTATCGGCCGACGCGAGTCGCTGGACGATGTTTCTCGACGATATTTATCGTCGAGTGGGTGGAGCCAGAATCGGCCGACTGCCGAGCGGCGGATTATCAAAAGAATGTTGCTGTCGTCGAATTTTCCATCCGGAATGGAAAACATTTTCAATGTGTACGCAGCGATGTCAGTCGGCCGACTTTAGTTTGTTTGAGTCTATATGCAAGCGAGCAGTCAACACCCTGATCTCAATATTTTTGTTAGTATATTTGTATATAATCAACAAATATTTTAAATAGTGTTTATATTTAAACATATACAAATATTTATACACAGCTATTTAAATATAAATATTTTATATTTATCTGCAGTAATTATAATCATCAAATAATCTTAATTTTTTGTTTTTTTGAGAGTAACAACCTGAGTCCTCCAGGTATTAAATTGAATTAAAAATAATGATAATTTAAGCTACCTTGTACATGCTCTAAAATACCCAATGGCCATGTATGTTTTGATTATTTTTTTCATAGAATAATGGGATTTTACGACGAAAGATTCGCCAGCCCTTTGCCTTTGTCTCATGGAGCCAGTCAGTCATCGCATGTATCATCACCGCAGAACTCATATTCTGCGTCAACACAATCGTCGCCCGTAACATCCCCATCACAAGTTCTCACGGGTGAACCCGCCTATGATCGCCCCCACTAAACTCAATGAACGATCTTATGGACACCTTATTAATCACTGACTTTCACAGACTTGCACAACGATTTGACTGAATTCATTACATTGAATCAGATCGACCAAAATGAAACCCAAAACTAGCTCACTTTTTGACGACAAAATTTTGATATTAATAACCCAAAAACTGGTTATTTAAAAGTTAATATTTAGTTAAATATTTTTTTATTTTAACTTTTTTTACTATGATAAAATTTTGATGTTATTTACCCCAAAATTAGCTTTTTACCTTTTATTATTTAGTTTCTTGTTTAGTTATTCACTACTTGTTTGTGAACACATTGCAATAAAAGGTCATGATGAAAAAGTAAATAATTATCTTATTTAATCATAAAACTTATCTCACAATATTTATGAAGAACATCTATGATGGCTTCACAGACTTTAGGCACTGATTGCGATATGTACTTCGATATTTGGAAGAGATACATCAGGCTTGTGTATGAATCTCCACTAGCCAAATACCTGAGAGTCACTGCTAATCTCACTTCTGTGGGCCTATCCCGGAGATGTTGCGAGTTTATCTTACTACGGTGAATCTCGCCATGTTCAACTCGAACTCGTAATTTCATATCCGTAAAGTAGCCATTCCTGAGTTAATAATCTCGCAATTCGTGTTGAGTCTTCTAATTTAGTATTAAGCGAAAAATTCCGAACTTCCGGTGTCAAAAAGTGTGGTTTGAGATTTACTTTATAGCTGTGTGAACGCACCCTTCAGCCATTGAAACAATAGAATAACAAAAATGTTGTCTTCGACATCTTCGTTTTATCTCGGTTTTATTTTTTGTTGGTTAAGGTTAGCTCGATAAAGTCTAAATAAAATTGGATTGGAAGAGAATAAGCAAAGAGCAAAAGCAGATTACACTTTATGTATGTTTCTTTGTTTCGCTAAATGATTAAATAAAAAGCTATTACTAGTATAACTTATTACATTATGTATAATATATCTTAATAACTTTAATAGGTACCTAAAAAGCCAAAATTAAATAACATACAGCATATGGATGGAATGCCTTTCTATTTGAATAAAACCGTTTATTAAGCCTGAACAAATTAATAAATTTCTTATCACTCAGCTCAAAAGCGTCTTCGCGTTCACGAAATATATACTTCATTCACGGGAGGAGTTTACCTCTGAAAGGTCTTTTTTCTTACCAATATCCTACTATATAATAGATTTCTGGTAGGGAAAAAAAGTCCTTTCCCAGGTAAACTCCTACCGTGAACGAACTTTACGTGGCATTCTATTAAATTCATTTTCAAATTCTTCAAGTTCTCTCATTATCAAATAGTAAGGCTATGCTTACGCCATTTTAAATTTTGAACAACAAATATTTTCGAACTATCTGTTGCGATATTGACGATTCCGAGAGGTAGAACCGCAGTGAGATCTATCCGAATGAAAAAATCTCAATCCGTAACGAAATTTTTTTCAAGAATAGCTAAATAGAAAAAGTTTCGAGATTGTGTCACGTGAACGACCAATCTCGCAATGGAATCAACTCGAAACATCTCAGGGATAGGCCCACTGGAAAGATGGGGTCCCTAAAATTAGTACATCTTTTGGTAATTATAGGTGCTACCATAGTAAACAACTCTTCAAAATCCGATTTAGTCATTCGGAGAAAGTTTTTAAACGAGCTTCCATCGTTTAATAATAATTCGGACATTAAATTCGTCCCTTGATTCACCACCTTTTTAAACAACTCCTTTTTCCACCATCGCCTTTTACATTTTTGCGCGTTTTTTTAATTACAATAAAAGCGGTTGCGATGCCAGCAGTGGTTAAGGGATCCATCACAATTTCACTCACTAGAAGAATTTTTAATAGATGTCGGCGGTGAATGTTGCTGCTCGATATGGACAGGCACAACCGGTGGAGACTTTTGTCTTTGAAAAGTCGGCGGCCTGACTCAATCGAGAAATTTGTCAAGCGACTCGCGTCGGCCGATAATCGTCCAGTGTGTACATAGCTTAATTAAATGTATACATTTAGAGAATGTTTATGACAAACATGATGGTCAGAGGGTCAACCTTAACTTGTCAAACTTTAACAATGGGAAATAGCATAAAGTACTTACTGTTTAAGCGCTCACTGATTTAAGGTTGGCAAGAAGTGCCAACTTTTCTTTAAGGGAGAAGCCCCAAGGAAAGATTTAACACACAAAACTGACAAAGGTCCTTTTGAGGGCCAACCTCAATTTATCAAACTTAATGGGAAAAAAAGGATGAAGTCCCGCTTAAGAGCTCAGTGATTTAAAGTTTGGCAAGAGTGCCAACTTTTATTTAGGGGAGAAGCCTTGAGCAAAATATTTAACACGTAAAAGTGACAAACGCCCTTTTGAGGACCAACCTCAATTTATCAAACTTTAACAATGAGAAAAAGGATGAAGTCCTAAGCAAAAGATGTATCAAACTTGAATAATTATTAAGTTAAAAAAGGTGAAGATAGAAAAGACTGAATTAAGTGTCTAGAAAAGGTGGTTTGAAGAGCCCAAGGAAGAAAATTATGACATCGTGGCAGAGAAGTATATCTTACATGCAGGATTTAGGAAATATTTCATCAGTCCAAGGCGGCAAGCAAGTGTTCTATTTTTGCCGTTTGGCTGTTGCCCAACTCTGAATATCCGCCTTGACAGAAACGCCAAGCTAGGACATCAAAGAAAGGGCTGATTTTATGTTTGAGTACCGAGTCACTATTGTGACTCATAGCCTCGTGTTCTATTTTTGCTCAAATTAGGCCTGGTTATATCACTAAGGTGTGCCCACAGCTCTAGCCAATGGAATCACAGAGATGCACAATTTACCAGAGTTTATATAGTTTTTTTGGTTCTGAGGAATCCACTCAGCGTCTAGGAATTAGCATATTGGTGGTTTCTAGTAGACCAATCGGAAACAACTTTTTCGATGGTAGTGTCACTGGCGGAGACCAGGTTAACCTCTCTTAGCACGACTTGTTCATGAGTACTGGCGATGAAGCAGCCCCAGCTCCCTAAGCTGTAAGAGGACATGAAGAGCATGTTGTCTCACAGACAAAATGATGTGATTCAATCCTTGTGGCATTCACATTGCAACAAAGTCATTAGAATAATTAATACATAAGCATATGACCTGAATGGGTAGTAAGATGCGGTGCAAAAAAAATTAGGACATGATTGTCGATCAAATCTCTGGTCAAGCTAACCAGCCAATTCTCTTCCAATAACTGTTTAACTCTCAAGTGATCATGTTGATGAGATACATGACCTGTATGTTTTATTAAAGCTAAATTCTAAACGAAGTGTCATGGAATTTTTCAAATTGGCGAGTAGTGAAAGCTATTGTGGGGTTTTATAATCATGTTCTATTAGTTTCGAGAAAAAAAGAATTTATGAAGTTAATAGTGTTAAGCATTAACGATATTACAACAGATATATTGCACCATCAAGCACCGGTTGCAAGAAAAATAGGAAGTGATTTGAAAACAGTACTTGACCAAGTTGTGAAAGTGGTGAATATGATAAGTCGATCATTTAAGTCACGTTTATTCGCAATGCTTTGTGAAGAAATTGGATCTAAGTGTGTGAACCCTATTATCCACACAGAAATTAGATGACTCTCGCAAGGAAAAGTGTTGTGCCATGAATATAAAATTGAAAGCACCACTACTCTACACTCTAGTGGTAAGACACATTATGTGAATTACTATTGAATGAAACCTGGTATGTAAAGTTATCATATTTAATAGATTTATTTGAACATTTAAATAAAATAAATTGTAACATGCAAGAAAGAAGTGAAAATATTTTGTTTTCTGATTAAATTGATGTTCTGAATAAAAAGTTAAGGCTTTGGAAGAGGAAAATAAAGGTGGCCACGTGGAAATGTTGCCAAATGCATATGCAATCAAAATATAGAGAGATAGAACAACTTGTTTTTTAGCACCTCGAGATAATGGAATAGAAAATACAGCAGTAATTTCCTATAATATAAATGGAGGAGTAGAGCTGAGAAAAGTACAGAACATAAAATATCTTGGAAGTGTGATTAAGGAGAAAGGTGGAAGTAGAGCGTATTTAATGAGAAGAGGACAACAGGGAGTGTTCTATAGGTGCGTAAGAGACCTGCTACGGAGAAGGGAATTCCTCTTGAAGTGTAAGGAAGTTCTCTACACAGGGTACTTTGTACCTATTGTCACATATGCAGCAGAAACATGAACATTGAATGTGAGAGTAGGAAAGTGGAGGCCATGGAAATGAAGTTTGTGGTGAGCATGCTAGCTGTCACTAAGAGAAACAAAATTAGGAATGAAGTTATCCGGCAAAGAGTAGGTGTACAGAGACTACACTAGATAGTAGAGTGTATGATGTAATAAGGATGCAAAAAGAGAGGATGGTGAAGGAAATGTTAGAATTGAAGTATGCAGGAAAAATACCAAAAGGGAGGCTGTAATGATACTCTTTTGGACCCCCTCTCATATATTAAAAAAAGTAATGGATGAAGTGCATTTTTCTTTAAAATGTTGTATGTGAAATATCCTTTTAATACTTAATCCATGGAGAGTCACGGGCTTTTAGAAATAATGTCATTGAATTGCACCACTAAAACTTATTTTTTCTTTCAAAGATCAACTTCATAGTATTTAGCATAATATTGTGACTCGCTGGCTCCCTGTACCCAATAGGAAGCTAGCCTTCACAACACCTGTCACCAGGACTCTTTCTATTAGTTAGTTTTGACACTGGTGACAAGGGGTCCAAGAGGCAAGGGGTAGGTCATATAGAAGCCACTTGTGCGTATGAATATATTAAGCAGTAACATAAATCAGCATAGCACACAGTACTCAGAACGCGGAACGTGTGATATCACAAGGCCAAGAAAGAGATGGGAGGAACAGATAACAGAAAGTGTTCAAGTGAGATGAGAAGAATGGAATAAATTAAAGGAGGAAGAGTGATGTAATAATAGAGGAAGCTGGAGGTATTTTACTAAACTGACCCAGCCACAAGCTAGAAATAATTTATGTTGATGATCTTTCAACAATATGGTATAAAATAAACTAAATCTGATTTTCAAAGAAGAGTTAATTGACATTGCCAACAATCATACTTTTTAATTAAATAATTTGTATTATACACTCGTCGAATTTTGAATTCATATTATAGATGAGTATCCTCAACAAATAAAGCTCTTACAATTCTTGTACCATTTTCTTTGTCTTATATGTGTAAGCTCAGGTTTTCAACACTCACTAATAGTAACACTCTGAAAAGGAAAAGGTAATAAACAATTGGTGAAAACTTGTCATCTTCATTAACAGTTTCCAGCCTGTGACCAGGTTTGTTTAGTAAAATGTCTCCATCTCCCTCTGTCCTTCCACCAATCTCCTGCATTCTCTTCCACTCCCTTCCTCTCACTTGCACACTTTCATGCTATATGTTCCTCCCGTCTCTTCCTTGGTCTCCCTTGAGCTCATTTCTCTACATACTTCATACCCAGTCATCTTCTTGAAATCCTCTCCCCTTCCATCCTCATTATGTGCCCATACCATCTCATGTAACCCAAATCTTGACCTTACATGTTCATTCCTAATCCTCTATCTTCTGGGGACATCTAGCATGCTCCTCAAAAACTTCATACCCATGGACTCCACTTTTCTCGTTTATCTTTTATCCAAAGTCTAAGTTTCTGCGGCAACTATGGGTATGACGTATGCTTTATACAGCACTTCAGGGGCACTTCTCTCCCATAATAGGCCTCTAACACATCTGTAAACTGCTAAAAATTGTGATTGTACATATCTACTATTTCTCTAATCATTAAAGAAATTTATTCCTCAAATCAAGGGCATATCTCTCATAGAGTGTGGGAACTTTGATACTTTTTTTATACTTACAAATAGTTTCCTCATTGACTTATTTTTTCTCAACCCAATATTTTTAAATAAAATGCTAATTAGTGTATGAATTATAACTTACATAATATACAAATGCTATTTTGAATTGCAAACCAATAACTAATTTTTACTTTTACTGTAAACATTTTTATACATTTCATTTGTGTCGTTTTATTTTACATACTGCATAAAATAACTCAATAATTGTTGTAGATTCTTAACTTTTTTAGAAGACATACAGCTAGTGTGATAGAGGCACTGGTTTATGTGATGGGTTTTCATAGCACCAACCTGTTGGCTACACATTGTAAGTTTCAAAAGGAAGTAATGCACTCACTTTGGGCATATCACAATATCACATAAATTCAACCTTAATATCCAGCTCATTAGTGTAAATTATAAGAGTAAAATTCAAATGTGTAGTAAAACGCAGTGATATATGTATATTTTAAATTAGGGCCCATGATTAAAAATACAGGTGGATAGGCCCTATTTGTTAAGGATTGCACAGTATGTCTGTTTATTGTTAGGAAGAAATTTCTTATAGATTTCTATATGTAATAATTTAAAACATTTAAAAGACAGAATAAATTGTTTGAGTTGATAAACTTTTAGTTTTTCTAAATTTCCTGTAAAACTAAATTATTTAATTGTAACTTATAGCCTATTTATATAATTTTAGGGCCTGATACACTAAGTTACTTATAAATAGTAAAATTGAAAGTTTCATTATTTTCCATTCAATACAAGACTTGATTAAACATTAAAAAAATTATTACAGTGGCACATTTCACAAAATAGCACTAATTAAAATAAAATATTTCACACCATTTTTCTATTGGACATTATGTTTTTTAAGCCTAACTCACTCCAAAAAAGTCAAAAATTTCCACTTTTTAAATTTCCCTTAGGCTACTTTATAGGTGTCTCATCATTTCTTTGTGACTTATTCTAGAAGATTAAAATTAATTTGGCAATTCTTTAAAATCTAGTTTAAAATTGTAAATGTTTCAAAATACATAGGCTGTATCCGAATAGTCAAGTACACTTGATTTGATGCAGACTTGATGACTTTACACTTTACATGCACTTGAGATTGAAGATTGTACAGACTATTTGGACGGCAAAATATCCTTTTTATACCCTTGAGTCTGGAGTGTTGCTTCCTACCAATGATCTTAGAAACGATTTTAAACGCCACTTGCAGATTTGTGGTGGCTTATTTTCACTGCACATGACAAATTATCCTAACTATCCAACACAACACAACTCTACAACAATACAAAACAACCAGCATATTTAACGTACATTATCAAATATCACATTACTCTACGAGCTATATCTCTAGCAGACGAAAAATTAAACAATTGCCGAAAAAACACTGCATCGACGGTGTGTCAAGGCTAACTTGCTGTTGCTCTTGAACTCAAGGGCATGTGAGGGGTGCATTACCACACTTCGTGACTATGAGGATGGATCTGCACTTGATCACGTGATTGCTAACTCAACTGTCAAGAGAACATCAAGGGTCGACAGCGCGTGAAGTAGACTATTCGGATACAGCTATACCCTACATGTTTATTTTATTTTATTTAACACTATGATGAGCAATGGGCTAGAAGAATTAATATACTATACCATTCAAGAAACAAACTAATATTTCAGTCACATTTATTTATTTCAATTATTTATTTCATAAGTTGTATTTAGGCTACCGGTACATTTAACTTATTAGGGATTAATTATTAGGTATATCAAGAGTAGAAAATTGAAAAATGCTCTAAACACAACTTTTAAAGCTATGCCTACAACATTAAAACACGTTCAAAAAATGATAAAAGTTGTTCCAACAAATGTTAATTTCCTTTATCAGATTTCTTGTCTCTCAGTGAAAATCCTTCTCCCTTGAATGCTTTAAATTCTTCGAGAGGTTCCTTGTTCTCCTTCGAAGGTGCCTTCGTATTACGCAAGAATCTTATTGTGCCAATCTTGTAGTTGTAGTCAGGAATGACTCTTGGGACCCCCCCTTTCAGCATTGTCGGTTTCGGGTGTAACACATCTTTTTTTTTCTTGCCATCCAGCCTGTTCCCTTCACCTTTGAAAGCTACAAATTCCAATGGGTCCAATGAAAGATCCTCTTGATTCGGTTCTTCTTCAGATTTCTTGATTGGCTTAGGCTCTTTGTAACCAACGGGTGGTGCGAACTCAACATTCATATCACATTCAATTATGCTAACCGCGGGGCCCGGTTTCGTTTCCAAAACACACATTTCGTAAACTCGTTGATTGTACTTGATAGCAATTACATCACCAGTACTTAGGCAAGCAAAGTTTCGTAAACCATTCTCCAAAACAGCTTTGGGATTTGTTATATCTAAGAAATCTTCAGATTGAGGTTGGAACCGGGAAAAGGTTGCTACTGGTAAGGACACACTTTCTATCTGAATGGATTCCCCTTCATCCAGAAGTAGGTTATACTTCATCATCCAGTAGGGGAGGTACACTTTTCCTTCATCTGCTACAAACTCTAGTACGCCACAATGTGTTATCCGTTCAGATTTTCTATTAGTCAATTTGAACAACATTGGGTAAACAATATTTAGTCGAGTAAGCTGATCCAAGGCCGAGGGAGGCATAATTATCTTGCCACCTCTTTCAACGTCATGTCTTTCATTTCCAGGCAACATTGACACAGAATAACACTTGTAATGTGTATTAAATGGCCTGGGAATATCAGGAAAGAAATTAAACCCAAACATATTGCAGTAAAATATATAATGTTTATAATGCACAGAATTGAAAAGTATCGTACAATAGACTCATTTACAACACAAAATCTTACATTAATGAGAATTGGGATAGCAGACAAAATTGATGAAACAACATCACAGATTAGTAGAATTAAGAATTTAAAACTGATTTAAAAGACCAGGCTACAATTTGTATGATACTCATCTCATAGATGATTATGAAATTGTAGAAATTAATTTAAAGGTGCATTTTCAGTTCGTGCAAGCCAAGGTCTATGATATACGAGTTTGGAATCTGAATACCTTCTAGTTCCAATTATAGACATTGAAGCCAAAAAGCGCTACTAATTTATAAGCTATTAACACGCGCGCAATCGAAATATTGTACAGAAGTTATAACAACAAAGCTTTGATTTTAGTGTGTTAGGTATATAGGGAATAGAGAAAATAATTACTATCTTAATAAAATAGCAATAATATTATTATTAGGATGGTAAATTCATCCCACTTTTGTTTTCTCATCACATTGTCTATATTATGTACGTGTACCACGTTTATATTCTTTCAACCATTGATATCTATGCTTTCAATTAGTCTTCTTCATTTGAATATGACCAATTGCACTTTTGTCTTATGTATAATCTATTTTTGACTATCAAAATTAAAAACTGTTCTAAACATGTTCTGCCTTTTTTTTTATGACAAAACTAACAAAGGTTATGGTCCCGGGCCAAAGACAAGGAAATAACAGATCCACAACCGTTAGGTTAAATGTTTTGCGCTCCTTTTTTGAGGCTTTACTGCTTCAACGTTGGGATCGCTAGTTACGGTCCCCAGTAACTACAGCGCAATCATGTGATAATTTTTTTAAGTGACTCACTTTAAACTCAAATTTACCAGAAGGAAGATACAAAATATGGGCTCCTCGATTCAATCATTGGACTATGACTGAGCAATATTCAGGTAGCACCGAGTGGCCTCCCCTGTCCCTAAGTACCCTAAACCTGCCATACAAATAAATTTACTCTGACTGCACATTTCAAAGAAAACTTGAAACACAATGGTCATTTTATTTTATTCAAGGGACTATTGTTGGCTGCAATTATAATTGTTAAGGGACACCGAGTAGAATTATCAAATAAGTTTAGAAATACCAATTTATTTAAGAATTGATTATATATATTAATATTGTTATCACCAAAATGAAGGCAAGAGTTCTGAACAGTAAAAAGGTTATATTTTAATTCTAAAGTTTTTTAAATGTGTGATATCTTATATAGAGCCGTATAAAACAATCCCACAAATTGTGACGCTATCAAAACATGACCTTATTTGATAGAGGAAGGATGGATACCATAACGCGTGGTCACTAATGTAGGTCTATAATAGCTATTTGATGCTATGTATTTAGACTCATTAATGTATGTTTAAAATAATTTAAAAACTGATATTTTCCCGGTGTAAATTAAAATTCCCACACTCAAGTATTTAAAGTTAAAACACAAATATATCATGGTTTTAAACAGCTCTAAGGGTTTCTGTTATTCAAAACTACGTAATAAACACTAATGTACATACGTGAATACAGGTCAAATAGTAATAAGATAAGTAGATGATTTAGAACCCAATTGAATTTAATAGATTTACTTTCTTTTGCACATATTACTATGAATCTAGACTCTTGTCTCAAAAGTAAGATTTGTAGCGTGTTCCATTTTGAAGCTTTGAAATAAAGTGTGGCCTTATAAGTTGTTTTAATGTTGAATAATTGTGAGTGTGCTACAAACAAAAGCAGCTGTTTGGCTTAAACTTTAGGTTAACAACTTTGACATTTAAATAGTAGTCTTAGATAGGAGGTATGTTTTAATAGAACATTTTAGTTGTTGAAGTCTGTAAAAGCTCAAATATGTACCAGCACCTAACTAACACTCTTCATAATACTATAGGAACTATAGTTGATAAGCTAAACATAAAATAGTATTCAAATAATGGGACATTATGACTGTATAAACTCAAAATCTTACATAAGTGATTAATTTAATATCTACTACCTCTTGCTTCTTAAATTGTGATTATTTTGTTCCATAGTGCCATTGAACCTTTAGTTAAAAGTAGTTTTAATTATTATTTGTGCTCATCTTGACGTAACTAGATAATTTTTACTTTCTCTCGAAATCTTGAAAATATAAGTATTGTGATCGTAAAAAAAAATCGAGGTCTAAATTTTGATAAATGTCAGCGCTCCGAAACCTATAAAGTGTTTTTTTTTGCGCTGCAATCTGCCTGTGTGTCTATATCTAGGCCTAGAGCCGAAACCATTTTTCTTATATGGCTAAAACTTAGTATCTATGGTTTTTATGAGGTTCCCCCGAGGTGTTTTTGAAATTGGATGTCTTACCACAAAATTGAGGTTAGCTTATTAAGTGTAAATAAAGAGAGAAAACAAGCTATCACAAAATCCGCTGTAACGATTTTTATTGAATTTCGTATCTGGGCATTGTTCATCACTATTAACTAAATGGCCGCTCTAATCACCCCATGAAGATAATTTTAAGAGTACTTCACATAAGCAGATATTGCCCATTTTAATTATATCTTTACAAGTATTTGAGACACGAAATAACTCACTATTGTAAGGTTGTAATAAAATATTTTTTTTTATAAAACCTATACTTGTAAAATATTTTTATAGAGCCAATAGAGGGTTGTTCATAAATTACGTAAAGGTTTTTTAAATTATTTTAATAAACCTGCCCATCAAAATCCCCCTACGTATGGGATCGTAAGATTTTTTGCTATCTCTTTCCCCTTATCAATCTTACATAATTCCTTTTCTATGTTTTGGCAAATTTTATTATTTTAGACATAAGGATTGGTGATTTAAAATTATAGAATACTTATCGCAGTAAAATTAGGTGTAACACATCATAAGTAAATGACAGTTTATAGTTCTGTATAGCTGCGTATGTATATAATAGGCCACGTTTTAGCTCCATTTATCATTGCTAAGTGCAACATTTTGACCACGCGTCTGTAGAAAGTTTTTTTTAAATTTTGTTTCCCTTTAAACATTGATAAAACTCTTAGTTAAGATGGATTTAGGCTACCCCCACAAAAACGTACGAACATACTGATTCCACCACCCCTGATACAAAAAAAAAAATCCTCCCATAATTTATAGACGGTCCAAAGATTCCGAGCTATTGGCAAATATATATTTTTTAATTAAGGTATCGAAAATTGGGAGTTGATAATTATGCTTTTTGTTGAAAAAATATCTCGTATCTGGTTTCACAAATCTTACTTGATTTAAGTAAATGTTTCCATTTTTAGTCAAAGAAGAGAGAAAATATGTGTAGTGCACCATACCATATATTTATTGAGGTAGGTTTAGTTATTAACCTTAAGGGGCTTTGCATAGGGGAGCCAAAACAGTGTAACTCAAGTGTTCAGCTCTATCACGATTTTGATAAAACTATTTGTAGTATCGAGGTTTGGTCTTCACTGGAATGAATACAAAACTTTATTCTATGTCTCTATACACAAGAGAGATATGTCAATATAGTCTAAAATATAAAATTTTGCCCTTAGAAAAGTCAAAATAAGGGATAGTTGAGTTGTTCGTTAGATACCTAAATCCAAAGGAAATTAAAGGGCAATAGTATAGGAACATAGAATGGAGATTTGTGAATCGAATTATATAATTTATTAGGCGGGTCACAACACAAAATTTGTTGGTATCATTATTAACCTGAGAGGTAGCAACTGTTGGCATTTCCCTGTACGCTAACGCCATCACTCGGCAAAGGACCGGTCAATCTTTGATCTGAACGTAGAAGGGGGTAGGGGAAGTGAAAGAATGGCTAACGAGCAGGTTAATCTTTCTCTCGCTTCCTCTTGCCATTCATACTTCCACTCGGCTCATCACCTTCGGTAGAATCTTGAAGGTCGTGGCGCACATACGTTTTGACGACATTTTATTAAGTGTAAGCTAAAAAAATTAGCGTCAGTATGGACAAAAAAACAACAACTGCGGACCATAGAAGAGGGAAAAAAATAAGATTATACCTCACAGCACATCGCAAGAAAAGAAGTTGGAATAAGGGGAAGAAACTATGGAATGGTGATTCTGGGTGATTATTTTTTAAGTTTATATAGCAATAGTGAATTGGTCAAAAATGACACAGGCCTAATTATATTCATGTATTTACCGTACACTTTTTAAACACACAACCTAACTTAGATAGCAATGTGATCTGTACCTCACATTCAAAAATATAGCCTAGATATTCACTATTCAGATAAAAGGACGTATCCATATACAAATAGAAATTTTATTTTCTAGCACCCCCAGAATCAAACTAGTGTACCCTAGATGTAAACACTTAAACGTGTGCTACAAAACCTGTATTTTTTAAAAATTCCTTAGCTACTATATTTATTAAGGGGTAATTTAAGTACAATGGAGTCAGAATGTAGTTTAGCAAATGTGAACATGCATCAGCATGGAGTGAGCATGGGTAA
>CABFOW010003275.1:0-10103 GCA_902141385.1 Timema californicum
CTACCATTCCCGTGTTAACTGGAGTGAATTTTCTATTATTATACATTATCTAATCCAACTGATTAGGGTGGTAAAGTAGTGAACGCAAATTTAGGCCAATAATTTTGCTGTTTTTATATCAACACTTTTTTATTGTCAAAATAAAATAAATAATTCTTAAGTAGAAACATAAAATTCAATATTTTTTTTTCATTTGGTGACCTCAACAGGTCTTGAATATCTGTCAAGAGTGTCCTGGAATTTAATGACAACCTTTTCTTTTCATTTAAAAAGTTTTTCATCCAATGCTTTTTTGCTCATGACAGATATTTAATAACTGTTGATATCACCATATGAAGAAACTCAAACTATGCTAGTACTGAAGAAATGTATTTATTTTGGCAAAATTTTTGTTATAAAAACTGCCAAAACACTGGCCTTAGCTTGCGTTCACTAAATTCCCACCTTAAGAAATCGTATAGTGATTTCCAACCAGGGTTTTGTGGAATACTGGGTTTCCGCGAGCCCATGGTCAAGGTTCCACGAGAATTTGAAAAAAAAAGTTTCCTTTTTCTTTTTTTTGTCCATAAATTTTGGACAGTTTGGAAATTTTAAATAAATTGTGTATCCGGAGAATGATGGAGAGAAGAGTTCTGGTAGTAATGTTAAAAGTGAGTAGTAATTATATTTCCAAGCACAACTCAAGTACCGAAGCTTATTAATTTGTAAATATTATTTATTTGAAGTATTTAGTTTGCACTTTCTGAATATACTGATTATATTAACACACGAGGATTTCTATGAACGAGTGTGAAAGGGACTTCCAGTTTTGCCGAGAAAGGTGTTTTCACATACATTCAATGGTTCTGTTTCATATCACATCTGAAGGAAGTTTTGCCACGGATTTTATCTCTCAGGAGAAATCCATCGTTTTCTCTAGGTTTGAGCCCATGGACATTGGGTCCTCAGGAAAGCACTTTACCCCGAGACCACTGAGGTCAACATAAAAAAAAGACAATAAATACTCGACATATTTAGCTCAAAAGTTTGAGTTAATTATTATTTAATAAATCTACTGGCTTACAGGTATATTTTGTGATTTTAGCTTACTCATGTCGAACCTAATTGTGTCATTCAGGGAGGGGTTCCCCAAGATGTTACGACCTTTTTTTTTAAGGAATCTTCCAAACAAAATTTTAGGAATCACTATTCTAGAACCTGTGTCGTTTTTTAAACTAGGCTCCCCATAGTAATCTTAGGCTTTGTGAAGCCATTTTAGAATATTCTTTTTTTTTTCACATGATAAAATAGCATCATTTAATAGTATTACCACTTTTTATACTTTTATATTCATATAATTTTAATGTCAATATTGACTGTTTATAGTATTAATAAAATATGAGGGTTACAGAATTTTTCTTTTTCTAGTGCAAGAACTATGTAATGATATTGATTCAGATCAATCTAAAATATATAAAAAGTCATGGATGAAGGTAATTTTTCTTTAAAGTATCCTTTAAAGATTCATCCATGAAGAAACACGTGCTTCTCAGAAATAATGTAAAAATAATTACGCCTTTAAAATATATTTTTGTACCATATTTCCTGTGAAAAGAACAACTGCGCTATTTCTTGTTAAAAGGAACAACTCTGCAGTATTTGGCGAAGACGCCAATTCCCTATACCAATAAGAAGCTAGCCTTCACAACACCTGTCGCCAAGACTCTTTTATAAGTTAGATTTTACACTGTTGGCGAGGGGAGAAAGATGCAAGGGGTATGTCATATATAAATCGTTTGTGCGTAGCAGCCAAGCGACAGACAGGCATCCATCCACACGCACAACGCAGTCACAGTCTAACACAGTATAAAATAACTTATATTAATATCACAAGTGTGCAGTAATATAAAGCATTTAATAGGAGTATGTATAAGTAATTAACATATGCCATTTAAATTAACCGTGTGTGAATAAACAGCCATCAAAAGTTATCTTTCTTACATTTATTTATTATACCTTTATAATTAGTGCTCGACCACGGAGCTATAGACAGCTGGTTAAACGGTATATTTTCAGTACAGTGATGATAGGCGCTTGAACACTGAGCTATAGACAACCTAAACATCATCACAGCATTATTATATCAGGGAATTAATCCGTAGTGTTACAATCGACGCCAAATTCGGGGCGATTAGATCCATAGTATTACAATTTACACCCAACGTGGGGCGATTGATTCAATAGTTTACAACTACGTAGGTTTCAAAAAGAGTTTGGAATTTCCTTATTAAGAGCACAGTTTTGTACCAGTTCCCCGACTGGATATTCAAAATGTTTGGACTAACCACTATACACATAAAAATGATCATACAATTTTAAATTGAGAAAGGTTAGATAAATGATATCTTTGTTCCATCACATGACCTCCACTAAAGTGCCCTCCTTACTAGTATAGTACTTTTATCAAATTATAGATTGATTCGGTTCACTTTTGAGGAGTCTCACTACCCGTTCGAGTTATTCAAAATAAATTACAAGAGCAGAATATATTTATTTGTACAGTATCTGACATGATAACATATTTTGCTCACTAGACCTCAAGTAAAAGCAATCTTTTGAAAGACTGTATCCATAAATTATATTTAGTGTGTATGTGCCCGGGAAATTGAAGAACACAAATATACAAACTACTATCCTAATAATTATTTTTTAACATCCATTCAAGGTGGTCTTCTCTCAGAAATTAATTTAAGACGTGCGCTGGCCACACATAAAAAAATACTATAGTAAAATGTCAAGGTGTAGAGACTAGTATCTGAGTGGGCATCATACACACTTATGATAGAATCATACTAAGCGACACAACGTGTGAATTTACATTCAATACGAACTTATTAGAAGCCTAAAACATGCACGAGACGTTTACATTTTTACTTGGTCAAATAAAGAGAAAGTATTGTAAAATCAAACTCGAGATTATCAAGAATCTTTGCGTTTTATGTGACCCCGAATCTAAAAAATTGGATTTTACAATTATTCTCTCTGTTCCCGTCCCGTATCTGTCTGTCCTTAGAGACGGATCCAAAACGGTTGAATAGATTTGATATTTAAATTTTATGGGGCTATTCTTTGAGATTTAGGAAAAATATTTTGACCCTAGCCATCAAATTAAGAGTAGTAGGCCTACACTGATGAGTAATTTTTTTCAAATTCTAAATGTTTCAAAAATGGTTATAACAATTTTGTTTACAAGGCATGTCTAGGATTTATTTGACATAAAAAGTAATACTATATAATTGGTTTTTGAGCAAATATTTTTGAAGAGTATTTTACTGACGGTTAATTTTAAAAAATCGAGATATTTGAAAATAGCCCTAATGATTTGGTTACAAACAGGTCTCTTGTTTAACATGACAGATAACACTGAATACCAGTAGGCACTGCTGATTTTTGAGGTAAGAATTTGTTTATGTTGGTTTGCTGATTACTACTATTTTTTTTAAAATAAACTTGTAAAACACATCTATAATGGTATTGTTTAAAATTTATATAGTATTTGGGAGCTGTTGATCTCCCAAATAACACTATATATATTTTTTATTTTTGGGATAATAGTTTACTGAAGATTGATTTGAGTAAATTATGAATATTGTTGAAAATATCAATACCGGTTGTGTTAAATATAGATATTGGGGGCCTATTTTATATAATAATAAATAAAATTTCCTAAATTTCCATAATAAATTAATTTAAGGGTAGTTTACTTATGACAAATGATATAAAATAAGTTTTTTTTTAAATTGGTCCCAAATATTGAGTTAAAAATGGGCACCTGGTAATAGTTTTTCATAAAAAATAAGTACGTTTTTATTTTTACAAACTATATTTAATTTTAGGGTGATTTACCAATAATTTATTTTTGAGGAAAAAAATTATTGAAATTTCTTAAAAATATTTGAACAATTATTTGGTTTAAACTTTATAAACAAAGAGATTTTTTTTATTAACAAGCTTATGTGTTTGTTTTCATGAGTAAATCTTATTTATGGGTAGTTTAATAAAAACCTTTTTTTTTGAACATTTTCTCCTCAGCTCTAATACACAATATGAAAAAGTTTGTGTGATTGTGTCGTACCATTTATTTATAGGATTGAGAAACACTGCGAATCACGGGAATCAAACCCAGCTCGTTTATATAATTAAACTATGATTTAAAACTACCGAGGAAAACTGGATTTTAAATAACTTTAATATTTAGAGCCAGTTACCTGGAACCGTATCGTTAGATTGTCGAATACGTGTCACTAACGTTAGGTCGGGTTGACCACATCTTCAATGAGTGTATTGTAATCAAAGTCTTTAAGAATACATTCCTTTCTCCTGTGATCAGCAATCTGAAAATTTTACCCAAAAATTTTCATCCAACATTACTCTTAGCGATTATTTGTGTGAGATTATTTTCAGTTACGCTAAATATAATTTTGAAGTCGACTTAAGCATTTTCTAACAGCTTCACGCCCTTTCCTTCCCCCAACTCACTATTTGATATATATGTCGCACGTTTCAACCCTTGTCAAGTCCCTGGACGTTGGTGGAGGAACTAACCCCGGACCATTCGAGACGGGATTCATCGTAACATGCGGCTAGCCTTGAGCAGGGACGAGGTCATTTATAACNGGCTAGCCTTGAGCAGGGACGAGGCCATTTATAACTATTATGTGTTCCACCATGAGGAACCAGACAACAGCGTGATGCTGAAAATCTTAGACACGAAACCTGTCCTTAAAAAAAGATTGGTGGATATGGAAGGGGAGGGGAGTGTTGGAAGGCCCATTGTTCGACTCCCGACCTTGTCGTAGGTGGATGTATTGTGTTAGCTGGAAGTAGACGTGCCCGGGTATGGTTAGTGCGTGCGTGGGCAATACGTGTCACCATTAAACACACATGAGTTTAAGGCGGGATGAGAGTTTCTACAAATTTCTATTTATTACTTTTTAGTACAGCATATTACCACTTGTTCAGGCTATACGTATATGTACTAATTACGCTAATTATTTAGGGATAAGGAAAGTTGAATTTAAAGGAATTGTACCCGCATGTGTGTGAAGGGGAAGTGGGGAACCATTTAGAAATAACCAGCCTCATTACACCCGACAGGGATCATAACCCCCATCTCCCCGTCAGCAGGTTAGTCTAATACAATAGTGTCACCTTAGACCATTCGGCCACTGAAGCGTGTCAAGTATTGTAAAACGGTAAGTTTATTAATTGAAGTCTCATAAGGGTTAAAGGTGAGGAGGATAGTTTCAGTGGAAAGATGGAAAAACAAGGAATATATAATATAGTTCAGCTATTTGTGATTCAAATTTTGTTCTTCCCATCACTCAGTATATTGGGCTCTAACACCTTACACCGTGTGACACCCAATCCACACTTTTGGGTATAAATCTAATTTTTAAATAATGCCATTGCCCGGCAGTCCCAAATTATTCCAAATCCAATTAAAAGGCACTTCCAGAGTATTAACAATGCATAAACCTTGGTAATAATACCAGCACTGGTGAGTACGTGGAGTGGATTAAGGCATCAGTCTTGTGTTGTCTGGTTTGATAGTGGTGGAATAGCTCGGTGTTTTGAGTCCTGGACTTGGAGAATAGATGGTTCCCCACCACCCTTAATTGTTTCCCCTCTCTTCGCCAGTGCTGGCTCATTTCCTTTAAATTATCTCATGGGTGGGACAAATGCTCTAGAATCCAGAACCTTGACCATTCGACCTTCTCTTACCTGTGCTCTCCTGGCGTATGAAGGAACTTATCTCTGAGGTGGAGGGAACCATTAAGGCGAATTCCACTACCCCCAGATGGTGGGATGATGCTATGTGAGATTGATGATGGTGGAAAGCAGAGGGGATCTACAGTTTATCGTGGATTCCGAACCACGGTGGGGGTATGGCATTCCACACACTTTGCCAAAGGTGAAGGAAGGGTTTGGTAATCAGATAAATCTGTGCTGAGACCGGGATTTGAACCCCGGACCCCTAACACAAAATTCTGACACTTTAGACCCCTAACACAAAATTCTGACACTCTACCCCTGGACCACCAGCCTCCTCCCCCCACCCCTTCTAAATTATCTTATCCATCTCTTTCCCATAGTATGAATATGCAGACAAACCGTAAGGGTAGTAAATAATAATAGTGATAAATAGACCAATTTCCACACTGTTCTTTTTTGTGACGGCCATAATAGACCCGCAGATTGGTGCATTGTTTGATCAGACCCCTCTGGCACATGTTTACCTGGTAGACGAAAACAGCTCGGGCGTCTATTGGCCCAGTTTAACGGCGGGTTATTACAGAGTAAACATGTCTTCTCCTCCCTCCACAACCTCTCCCACTTGATAGCTCGACTCGTCAAACACATTAACAGTGTGTGAGATAGCACGATCCAATATTGGCACAGGCTCACTTCCTCCATTATGCGAGCGAGGTTCGTCGTAAGATGACTGAAATGTGAAGAGGCGGAAAATGTTTTTTCGTTATTAAACAAACGTTTAATTGAGGGGGAACCCACTTTAGTGGTCGTATCGTCTAAGCAGTGGTATTCAAAATTTGTTCTGTTCGTGCACCCCCATATTCATTTTAGCTTTAAATTTGTACCCACAATGTTTTTTTAGCATCACATCTTACTACGCGTATGTACTAATTACACTAATGGTTTAGGATTAGTAAGGTTTAATTTAGAGGGAGTACACACTAATTTTCTCGTAGGGAAGGTGAAAAACAATAATTTTGGTAAAACCACCTTCACTGCACCCGATCTGGATTGAACCCCAATCTCCCCGTCTCCGGAAGTCTCGTCTTTCGCGAGAGTAGCGCCTTAGACCATGCGGCCAACAAAGCGGATCCAACCCCAAAGTTGTTTGTGTATAGTGAAAGCTGTACATATTTTATAATCTAAATGCATAATAAATTACATCCAAAATAATGTATTAAATAATAAGATTGAAATTACACTCATATACACACATAAGCCCATATTATATTAAACCTTACATAATCCCTAGAATTTCATGTACCTCCAGGAAAACGCGTACCCCACCCAGGTCGAATACCATTACCAGCTTGGTTGGCCACATGGCTTAACGCGCTGCTCTCGGGATGGACTAGGCTGCTGAAGACGGGAGATTGGGGTTCGATCGTGGTAAGGTGCACTGATGTTGGTTTTTTCGTACAGGTTTTCCACTCTCCCTACACGAAAATAAGGGTCCATTTCCTCTCAATTAAAACTTCCTAATCCTAACCCATTAGTGTAATTAGTACTTAGGCGTATAGCTCTAATGGGTAGTAAGATGCGATGCTAAAAAATATTAAATATACGATTGGTCTAAACCCTAAGGTGTCACTATCTCAATATAATGTATCCTACTGCCAAGGAGGATGATATCTGGGTTCGAATCTTGGTCGGATATACTAAGGTCATTTTTAGAAATGGCTTTCCATCTCCCTCCACGCAAATGTGGGTACACATCATCTCAATTCTACCTTACTCATCATTTACACATTAGCGTAATTAGTACGTATGCGTATATCCCTAACGTGTAGTAAGACACGGTGCTAAAAAAAATTAGATGTACTTACATAGGTGGGCACATGGACTAAATGTCAGGTTCACCTGGTCTGGTTTGCTGGTGACAGGGGAGGTCAGAATTCAAATATTTACTGGTAAGTACTCAGAGGTATTTTCTTTTACCCCTAAATAGTTTGCCACATTTTCTCTGCGCAAACGCGGGTGAATTTCTTTAAGAAACTGCTTTTTAAATACTTTAAAACACTCTAAAGATTATTACCCTTAATGCAGCTGCTTGAAATTTAACCCTCGACCTATTAGACTAATATTTTTTTTTTCATTTATTTGATATATTTAACGTTCACTTTCTGAACCAACTGATTATATCAGCACACGACTTATAAACTAACTTAAATCTATAACAGACACACCATCCAACCCCCTGACCATTTATTAATCACTGTGAAAGGGGAAACCCAAATCTCACCGATGATACGATGTTCGACCATGCGAGGAATAGAACCCGAGACCCTTAGCTCAGTAGACAGACACGCTACTGACTGAGCTAAGTGTCGGACCTAGATAAATAAAGTCGAGCTTGTTGACCACTCGTCTAACGCTCGCAGCGATAACATTGACTGTTCTGGTTTTGCTAACATTTTACCCAACAGGCTAGCTGCGATATTTTATCTAGGTCGATTAAACCTGTCTCGATAATTAATATTTAAGAGATGGATTAGAACCATTTATCGGGCAGAAATATATCACGCATTTATTACACGGAGAATATGGCATGACAGGGTTCATTTCGTATTAAAATCAAGAGTGGTGACGGTAAATAAATAATGAGGCGGCCTTGAAACGATGTAGGCTTCTCACAAGACCGCATTTTACACGTGCTCGAAAGCCGACACGAACATTAAAGAGTAATTAGAAGTAAGTAAGTAGCCTCTTGCATGCATAAAATTTCAATTATCTCTCTCGCAGTGTAATTAAATACTCGTTATTGTAATATTCGTGTGCATGTCAAATAGGCTAGATTTATTTACCATATCTTACTACCCATCCAGACTATACGCATTTGCATGGAAAGAAAGGATAGGGGAGAGAGAGGGAGTGGTACTTAGAGGAGGGGAGAGAGTTGGAGGGGGAGATAAAGCAGGAGAGAAAGAGGAAAAGAGATACAGAGAAAAATAATTTAGGAAAAACACTATCCTTGATACACGCCCGGTTGGGATACGAACACTGACCTCCCATTCACCAACAAATTAGACTAGATGAGGTAAACGTCTAGGTCTTCGTGCCCACCGATACAGGCTCTTGAGGTATTCGCTTTGAGAAATCTCATACGTCCGGTAGAGTTGGCAATGCCAACGTGCTCGACTGGCTCGATAAATATTTGATCACGAAGCTTTTTAGGAAGTGTATCCACATTTGCGCGGAGAATGACGGGCAAACCATTTATGAAAATACTGAGTAAACCCAACCGGTATTTTAAAGCCAGCCATCTGTATTCACCTCGTCTAATATCTGAATAGAACCCCATTGAAATTCATCTCATTTGGATTTAAGACATGTCTTTGATATTTTTGTTCTAGACCATAAAAAAAAGATGAAACTGTTCATCGCTCAGATTTTTTTAAATCTTAAAATAAGCACTCACTAAAAGCTCGTAAAATTTGTGAAATGAAATAATACACATTGTTGCAGAGACACTCCACCAAAGAGAATTAATGAAATAATATACACAGTTAGAGAACTATTGAGAAAAAAGGAACATCTCTGTCCACCAACGAGCATAACAATCAAATTCATTTTCAAAGACCTTCAAGAAAATTCAGGAACTATTGGTTTTATAAAAATATATTTCGATTAAAATATTTTAGTATTCAGGAGTACTACACAACCCCCTTGAGAAACCGAAATCAACCCTGTCAAAAGTATAGAGGACTTCCTGAAAAGGAAGCTGGCAAGGAAGGCGTGTGAACCCGGGATCCCCTGACACCTGTCCAAACACCAACAGAAGGGAGGGTAAGATGGGTCAAAGAGCGGGTGATGTGATCCCCCTACACCCCCCAACCCGTCAGACGGGTGGAAAGTTCAAGGTTATGGTAACAAGGCGCGGAGAAGATGACGGGATGAGATGAGGTGCGGTTCGGTAAAAGGTCGCGGCGACCATCTTCCCATCGACGGTTTCCATCGCCAAGGTCGAAAGACGTGGGGACTCGTGTGTAAGGTTGAGCGTTACGTGCATCACGCACTCGCTCTTGTAAGGGTCACACATGAATGGGTGGCATTTCCGTACTTAATTCGATAGAGACCGAAGTTGGTAGTCGATGGTCTAAGCCAGGGGTTGGCCACCTGTACGTCGCGATCAACCGGGCCATCTCGAGGAACTTTTCAGTTTATTGAGTTAAGAAAACCACATCGTCATTAAAAATCGATCTTTGGGTCTTACTCGCAAATATATCAGTCACTTTCAAATATTATTTGAGTATGACCAATAAACTTCATTGGTCATATAAGGTAATGTTATTATATATATATATATATAT
>CABFOW010003275.1:12871-74919 GCA_902141385.1 Timema californicum
ATATATATATATATATATATATAAGTAATCTGAGGGGGAAGTAGGTGAATTGAAATTTACCCTACTTTTCAAGAAGCCTCCAAAAACATGTTCTGAAGGATGAATAATTCTATCCTTTAATTTATTGAAGGGCTTAGAATACTGAATTATGAACAATATCTTTATTCGGGGATTTTGTCAGGTCATCTGTTTTGAGCAATCAATTGAGGTAAACTAATTTGCTTAAACAATGTTTTTATTCATCTTTTAGCACCGCGTCTTACTATCTGTTCATGTTACACGCCATTAAACAATTTATTTGGAGCACTTTTTTAACTGACTGATTCTTTTAGCACACACAACCTATAAATTAAATTTAATATATAACAGACACATCACTTAGCCTCCATCAATTAATGTATCATCTTCATTGGTAAAGGGGGAAAGCCACATTCCACCAATGGTAGCCAATAATAAATATTTCGGCTATCTGGAAGCGAACCCGAAACTCTTAGCTCAATTGATAAATACGCTACTGACATAGAAAGTAGGCTTCACTTTTAGTTTATTGGAAATTCACCTACTTTTTTTTTTTATAAATTAGCATTAGTAAATCTAGTTTTATTTAGTTCAGATCTACGAGTAGTGGAAAGAATAATTTTGATCCCTACCGACAGAATTCTGGTAATATGAGTTGGCAATTCTGGTAGAAGGATGGACATCATGTTGTCATACCAGGAAGAAGGTATTGTTATTTTATTTTCAAACAAATAACCAGTCGCGCATACTAAAATATTCCGTGGGGCGAACTATTTTGAAATTGCAAAGGCTCATGGTCTCTTGTTTAGGATTCAGAACGCTCAGTTGAGTTCATAGAACGCGTGTTTGTTTGGTTTTCATCTTTCAACTGCAGTGAGAATAAAAAGGTGATCGTTTTAAATGTTCAGTTTTACACACTGCTCCGATAACATCTAGACACACCTATTTAAGTGATTAAATGGTGACGCTTGCCATATCCGGACGGTCGATGATGGGGAGATGGGGTTTGTATCCCGGTCGGGTATAATGAGGGTTATTTCCCCCTGAATGGTTTCACACTCTCCCTTCACACAAATAATGGTATACTTACTCTAAATTAAACCTTACCCATCCCCTAACACTTAAGCGTAATTAGTACACATGTGTAAAAAACCCGAATGGGTAGTAAGACACGGTACTAAAAAAATACCCATCTAAGCTAAGATGACCAATAGTCCCCGATTTTTGGGGACAGTCCTTGAAACAATACTTATTGTCCCCGATTTTCTAAATACATTAATTCAATTTTAAATTAATATAATTAAATATAGAATGATACAGTAAAGCTTGTTGCTAATAAATTTTAATGTAAACTCACATGGCCAGTAAAGAATTTTTCTATTGAAATATGTATTTACTTTCTTTCTACCATAGAATATTTTGTAGATAGCTTTTTTTTAAATACTTTCCCCACCTATTATTTTATTCTTAAAAATAAGTACAATAGAAACCAAACCTCACAAATAATTACGAAGAATATAATCCTAATAAAACAAAAGTTTTTAATGGGAAATTACAAATGTGTTATGTTCCATGGGAAGCGTTAGTGGATGAAAGTTGTAGCAATTGCTTTCATTTTCTTGCTTGGCTTGTTCGCGTGGTATTCTTGTCTTTCGAAGGTCGCCGATTTCTCGCAGGTCTTTGTCCTCGCGATTGCCTTTTAATTAACTAATTATTATCAGCGAGAGTAGAGGGCGGTGAACCCCCGCGTAGCCGGGTTAAGACCTTACACAGCCTTCCAGAGAATACTTATCCAACAACTGGGGTCAGCCACCTCTTCCGGACGCCGGAGATTAAATTCTGGTTTGTTGTCAGGCTGAGTCTCAAGTCTCTCTCCGGGTTTGTTGCCTAAATTTCACCCTGGAGCCAAGAAACACTTCTTTCTTTAGTATTTTACGAAACAGCTTCTCTGAAATATGTGATGGGATCTGGAGATATTATTTGCCATTTAAATGGTATATAATTTTAATCCTCCCCCCATTTTTTTTAGAGCCGAGTCTTATTAGCCTTTCGGAATACACGCATAAGTGTTAGCTACAATAAGGAAATTACGATTAGAAAGATTGGATTTAGAGGAAGAATACCCTCATTTGCGTGAAGGTGGAGTGGAGAACAATGTTTAAAACCCCATTACACCTGACCGGAGTTAAAACCATGATCTCTACAGTTATCTTACTGCAAAAGTGATGCCTTAGACCATTCGATCACCGAAGTGGGTAATAAACCTTATATTCATCATCTTTTTTTAATATTCAAGTTATTGAACATTGTCTATGACATGTAATGAAAGTGATAAGATACATTACTTTAAAGTATTGAACTATTCTATACACAGCTAGAACCAAAAGTTAAGAAAAAAACCATTCAGAATTAGTGATAAATACTCATCGCTGGATATGATTAGGTGCAATTTTTTTTACAGATTTTAAATTTACACTTTTAGCATCGAGGATATAAAGCAAACAGCCAGAGCTACAATAACTGTAGCAATAATCTAGTTAGTGCCCCTTGCTTTCCAAAAAGAGGATTTTCTAACGTGTTTTTACTAACCTATGGTTACCTACATAAATAATAATTGTCATAGATAATTTTTAATAGTATATAATCAAAGATATGGTTATATAGACATAGTTTATTTCAAAGATCCTGTCTTTGTAACAATGTTGACTAGTTTCCATATTTTGACACATGGAAACAAATTAATTATTTTTCTTTTGATCTAGTTTCTATACTTACAAAATGAGAATTTATTTAACTTCATGTTGAATTGTATCAAACAGAATCTCGAGTATCGAGAAGGTGAATTGATAGTATCGACCAAGGTATCGGAATCGATAAAAGTAGGTATTAGCCCACCACTAAAATTTCCCTGTTTATTTCCTTTCCCATTTGACATCATCCACCTTCCAGCCCATCTCCCAGAGGTCGTTATAATGTTGCATTCCTGCCCATTTGATTATTTTTTTACCCCCATTTGAGAATCCCTGAGAGGATTGGTTCGATAGGAAGTGTTTTTTTCTGATATGTTTTTACCCCAATCAACATTTAAATATTTCGATATATTTCCGTGCATCCTCTGCATGAGGCGGACTGTATAGAGATAGTTGGCGTACTTTTGTAAGTGCGGCAATGAACTTTCGAGTTCCTAATGCCATAGCGTAAACAAGTAGTATGTTTGTAAGAATTTTCTTGAATTATTCCGATTATAATTTCATTCTATTAAAATATTACTCAAACTATGTTTAGAAATGGTGTCCTTGTTTTGAAGAAATGTAACCTATTATCTAATCGCGGAAGCACTGCGATTACACAAAGTAACTATATCAACTTTCCTCGCCTCAACAACTCAAGTCATTTCCTTCAGCGGGAACAAAGAAGACGAAAAAAAGCGTTGAAGTGTGACGGAATCAAACTACCGTACACATTTAAAAAATTATCACTTTGTTGTTGTATTTTCTCTAAAATATATTTAAGCTACAAAATGCAAACTAATTGCCCCAGATATAAAACGTTAGACACCCATACTGAATGTCAAGAACCTTCTAATCTGGTTTGCTGGTGAGGGGTGAGGCCAGGGGTAGAATTCCAGTTAATTTAAGTAATAGTGGTTTTTCCGGAATGTTACTTCCTCTCATTTCTACCTTCCTCATCTCTACTAAATTAGTGTAATTAAATGTGTATAGCCTGGACAGAAGTGAGACGTGGAGCAGTAAAAAATAAACTGGCCCGGAATTAAGTAAAATCATTTCATCTACAGGCCTCATCCAGGGTCTATATTATTGGGGAATTACAATTTGACTTATCAACAACACGAAATAAAATAATTTTATTTACATACGTGTTGCTTAAAATTTTAATACTCTCGTTATTTTGTAAGTTACGGGTGTGAGAGTAGCTTTGATTTCGATTTTTATGTGTGCTCTTCTAATAACTAAAAACCCTTAGTCCTATTAAGCACACTTAAAAACATATAAAAATGTATATCTGCCAACACATATCTTCTATGGGTGAGCATAATCCTGAATTTAACGATAGTTTTTTTAAACTAAAACTAACCTTTTTTTTAAATAGCCTTCCTACCAGAAGTCACTTACAGTCGGATTGTCATAGGAATGGGATGACCTCTCCCATATTTTGAAAAAGTTTGTATATTTGTATGTATTCATAAGTCAAAGAATATGTTTAAGCTTTATTGTTTGATAAATTGTCGTAATTTTAACGGTTGTAAGGTAAGGTTATAAGGTCTCGTGTATATGGGTGGTATTTTTTTTTCAGAATTGGCACATGAAATACCCCTAATAAAGATAATACTCAATTAAATGTGTCAGAAGGGAGTGTTTGAACTACGGCAATGTTTATTCTTCCTTGAAATCACAAGCGCATTGTATAGTTTGGTTTATCGGGTCATAATACAATCCTCTCTTATCACTATATATGGTCTTATACCACCTGTTTGCTCAATCCTACATCCTGTGACAATGTACTCTCGGTATCTTGGCGAGGATTTCACAGAGAATGCTCAGTGCAAATAAGGTGGCGAAGTTGACTTTCACTTTCCAAACAAACAAACCAGCTATTCTTTTAATTTCAGCTAGGACTTCATTTGGTTTAAATTGGATAGTTTGATTCGGAGTTTGTTGGTACATCGTATCTGCCTTGTATCCTATCAGAAGCGCAAAAGATAAGCGCACCATTGTTTGTAGTATCTGACTCCAGTGGCGTATCACCCAGACCCCTAGGGCCTGCATTGTGGAGGGGGTTGGAGGAGGAAGGGTTTAATGGGGCCCACGAAAGGGAATTTTAAATTACTCTGAATTTGGTGGAAATAATTATAATCAAATAACTTATGTCCTGATATTGTATATTTATATAGTCGAATATGTTTATCATAAAGTGATGTAAATTGTAACTAATCTTTAGCATGGTTTCAAATATTTCATTCAGTTTTAAATAGCGCATAATGTTTTATCTTCATGCAGTCAAGCTGACTGACTGAAGACGTTCCCAACCCACAACCGAAAACACTCATTATAAGGTGTGGCTACTAAATTAGTAATTATTTAGGACTATTAATTATCATTTTGTAGCTAAACCAGTGTCCCTTAGGTCAAGAGTCCACTTTCATGACGATCAATCAACAAAGAGGGGGACGTTTTCTCTTCTCTTGGTGTACTGCTGAACTCGTATGGTCACTTTTATTTTATGTGTATGAAGGTTCAAGTGATAGATCGATCTAAATTCGACAACGTGTGCCTACTGGCCCAGAAGTCTGTGGCCACAAGCCATGAAGAAACACAATAACGTGACCAACCCGTTCAGACACGCCCTTGGGACAAACTATACCACGACCAATAGTACTTTCACCCAGACAGACTAACTAAAAATATGTTTAGAAAATAAGATTTGACGGTCGATAAACGTTTCGATGAGTTCCGGGGAAAAAGTGACAAGTACCTTACTAAAATGTTAAAACAGATTTATCTTCATTTGTTTACTAGTTTTTTTCAAGGACCACGTTTTACTAACCGTTCAGGTTGTACGCATACGTACTAATTACGCCAATGATTTAAGGGAGAGGGAGGCTGAATTTAGAGGAAACGTAGCACATTTTAATGGAGGTAAAGTGTAAAAAAAGGTTAGTAAAAATATCCTTCAATACACACTATCGGGACTAGGACCCAGATCTCCCCGTCATTGGCAGTCAAGTATATTTTTAGAGCGACACCTTAAAACCTTTGGCCACCAAAGTAGGATTTAAAACTACATGATTTAATTTAGTGATAAATATTTTCAACATAATTATATATGATTTAATACCTATTTGTTCACGTCAATATTGAAATATATGTGCTGTAAATCAGCTCATAATTTACTACTGTATACTCCTTTTGCATAGAATTTACCGAAATATCTTTCAATGAAATAGAGTACCAAACTTAGCCTAAATGCTTTTACATCATGTGTTTTAGTTAAGCAACAAAGAATGTATTTGTTCAGCATAAATTCTTCCATGAGAATTTATTTCATTAGTTAGTTTATCATTGGATCTAGATTTTATTCATGCTCTTAGGTAATTACTTTTATGATAAATATGATTTGTCATTAACGTTACTTTTAAACTCGTTTTTCTACCCCGAAACATTTTATTATAAATAACTTTCTAAACGTATTAATAAGAAAGTTTGAACGTACAAAATTGATAAACATGACGAACCAATGAAAATTATAAACAAAGCTAAATATATATGAAAAAAAGTGTTTTATAATTAAGTTTACCCGCATAGGTGGTCGAATTGTCTAAGGCGTTACTCTAACAATACACTGGACAACCGATGATGGTGAAATTGGGGTTTGAACCCTAGTCGGGTGTACTTAGTATGGTTTTTCACTCTAACTATACGCAAACGTGAGATAAACTTCCTCTAAATTCACCTTCCTCGTTCTTAACACACTATTGTAATTAGTACATATTCGTACAGCATGAACGGGTAGTTAGACATGGTGACAAAAAAAATTGTTCTATGAATCCCTTAACTCGTTAAGAAAAACCAAATAGTTTAAAACCTATGTTTGAAAAAAAAAATCTTAAAATTTTAGTATTGTTTAAATAATTGAATAAAATCCAACTAAAATAGTTTTAGACCAATCATATTTTCTTTCATATATTTAAATCTAATTCCAGTTTCAAACAATGTGGAATTCAATTTTAAAATGTGTAGTTAACAAAAAGTTCATGGTTTATAATTCAAAAACATTAGGTTGTAATATTGTATATATTATCACCTATCCGTAGCTTTACTAGTCCTTCCCCAGAATACAAAATGTATTTACAGTTGAGCCCCTGTATCCGCTGATCCAGTATCCGTGGTTTCAGTTATTCGTGGTTTAACACTGGCTAATTTTGTTGTTTTTAATTAAAGAAAAATATTGTTTATAAGTCACAATGCCTACACCCTCACCCCACTTCATCTATTCAACGTGGGCATAGTGCTGTCATATCACCATCATCATCATTATCCTAATCATGATCATCATGTGATCATCGCAACAAGAAGAATGGCGATTTTTTTGAAGCACCACATTTTACTACCCATTCGGGTTATATGTTTTAAGTACTAATTTCGCTAATGGATTAAAAATTGGGAAGGTTGAATTTAAAGGTTTTACGTAAGCGGTAGAACTAGGAACGTACTACCGGCGCATATTGGTGCCCTACTGTACTTTCGTACTCTAACACTGAGGAAGAGATAAAAATTCTAGCCCCTTGCCAAATTATGAATACATTCTGCCCTACACAAAGTTAGGAAGTGTAGCGTTAGAAACCATCTGACGGCGTCATCAATAAAATGTTCAATAAAATCCAACTACAGTATATATATATATATATAAAACCATCTGACGGCGTCATCAATAAAATGTGGGACTCCACTCACATATGTATGTATATATATACTGTAGTTGGATTTTTCTAACATTATTTAAAGGGGGAGTGTAGGGAACGTGATAAAAGCTAAAGTGTTTTCGCAGTTTTTATAGCAAAACAAATAAAATATTGATCTAATAGAAACATAGTCTAATTTTCTTCACATGGTGATATCAACAGTTGTTAACTATTATGCCATGAGCATTGTGGCACTATAAGACAAACTTTTTAAATGAAGAGAAAAAGTTTTCATTATATTTTAGGATACTCTTCACAAATATTCAAGGACTGTTGAGGCTATCCTGTGAAGAAAATTAAAACATCATTCAATTGAAGAATTATTTTTTGGCCAATAAAATGTTTTTATATAAAAATATCTACCTTTATTCACGTCCCCTACACTCCTACCTAAGTTGTTGAATATCAAGGCTTGCAAGCAACGGAATGCAGTTGTTAAATCGGTGCGCAGTATAGCTAACAATCGTTCTTGTTATGATAGAATGATTGGCATACCTCCGTCAAATCGCTGACTCTTACAAGTCAGCCCTTTCACTGATATAGTAGCAGGAAACACATGATGGCAACTATTCCAATATGTGACGGCATTGCTAAGGCTTCAAAAAAGCCTACTCAATATTTTAATTAATGTGTGTAATACGTGACATAGATAATTAATTGATTTTCATCACTAAATGAAACGTAGTTGGAAGTTAATTATCTCTCTAGTTGTTAATATTTTTCAATATCTAGGACTCATGTTTGATTAATACAGAGTAATTAATTTAAATAAAATGAATATTTTGATGTGAAATTTTTCTAAAAAAAATATAAAAATTGTTGAAAACCATTTTCCCTGAATTATTCTTGTTTTACAATGTTAGGGAGGTCGGGATTCAGATTCGAATCTCGATCAGGTGTACTGAAGCGGGTTTTTTTCCTCTAAAAAACTTCCTATCATGGTTCACGTCAATTTGGGTACATTTATTCTAAAGTATTCCTTCATCATCCCTACCCCATTAGCGTGAATGGGTGTGTAGAAAGATTCGATGGTGAAAAAACTAAAAAGTAAACACATCCAATAAACTAGTACATCAAGTGTTTTTGAGCAACACTTGTTTTGGGTGAGAGTGGAAAATTATTTAGGAAAAAAAAACTTGATACAGCTGGCAGAGGTTTGGACCTCACCTGGAACACTCGCATTCGCACAGGGTGGTGGATTCTGGAAGAACTGCAAAAAATTACATATGACCATTTGGAAGACATTTTTTGCTTTAAGGTGGGGAAAAAGGGAGCATGAGTAATTTTACAGTTTTTGAGCATTACTTTTTTTGGCCAAATAAAATAAAATGTTTCTTCAGTAGCAACATAGAGTTTAGTTTATGCACATGCTAATATCAACAGATCTTGAATATCTGTCAAAGGTGTCCTGGAATTTTGTCAAAACTTTTTAAATAAAGAGAAAATGTTTTAAAAAATTTCAGGGCACCCTTGACGGATATTTAAGATAAGTTGATATTAGCATGTGCATAAACTAAACTCTATGTTACTACTGGGGAAATATTTGATTTATTTTGGCCAAGAAATGTAATGCTCTAAAAACTGTAAAATTACTCGCGCTCCCTTCTGCCGCACCTTAAGAAGGTAAATAAGGTACGAAAATATACCTTCTCAAAGGGCTATTCGTAAGAAAAGCTAGCTGTATAATACAGTTATACGTGAATAAAATGCATATTCTTTGTGGAGCAAATAAAAAATATTATTGTTAGCACCACGTCTTACTACCCGTTCGGGTTATACGCACTTACGCTAATGTGTAATGGTAGGGTGATTTTAAGATGGAATGGAGGACCTACAGTTTAACGTGGGATCCAAACCACGGTGGAGGCCTGGCATTCCACACATTCACAAGTTGAGATTAATACACGTCTTGTCAGAGGTGAAGGAAGGGTTTGGCAATCAGATAAATCTGTGCCGAGACTGATGATAGCAAAAAACAAAAGCCAGATATTATGTTCTGGCAAGAGTCATAATCGATGTTTTAAAGATCAGTGTGGTCCAAATGATGGCCAAGCGGGCCAAATGTGGCCCACGATCACCGAATATAGCCCCTCACAGTATCTTGGAGGAAAATGAAAGCGAAAATTTTGGTGACTGACATGAAATAGCTAAAGATTCAAATAACATTATTCTGCAGAGATTCTAATTTTTTTCTGTTAAAAGTGTAAATATGTTTTTTTAATGAGTGTGAGGGATTAAGAGTCTAAGGTGGAAAAGGAGAGGGGCCGCCAGTCAATATTTTCACCGGGTGGTGACAAATTACGCTGGTTCTGACTCCAAGATACTGGAAAACCAGATACAACGAGACTGATTCCTTCGCAAAAGATTTAATTTATAATCCAACACACCCTTTTCAGTGGTCAAATGGTATAAGTTTTCACTCCCGCATTAGACTATATTGTCGAGAAGAAGAGATTGAGGTTCGAATCCCAGTCGGGTGTACTGAAGAGTGATTTTCCTTAAATACTTCTCCAATCTCAATCAACGCAAATGCGGGGACAATTCCCATAAACTCATTTCATAATCCCTAACACAAAAGCGCAATTAATAAATATGTGTATAGCAAAAATTGTTAGTAAAGCACCATGTTAATAAAAAGTACATTCTGCTCTTAAAAACACTTTTTTTTCCTAACTCAAATTGAACTAAAATACGAATATTTAATAAAGTTTTTATGTACTAGGCCTGTCACGTATTCTTCGTGTGTAAGAAAATATAATGTTGCAACACGAAAACAAACTGACATTTTGTTTGAAAGTTACTCTTTCATCTGTTCAAGGATGAATCTAGTGCAAGGAATGCTTCACGCGGAGTTGTAATGAGCCGTTATTATTACAGGCAAAAACGTAAATAAACTCGTTTGCTGTGATATCTCTACACGCGGACAAATAATGGCTCTTGGGAAACATTATATCTCCCTCCTATTACAGAATATTCCACTTTTCGCTCAAATTGATAATAAATAAAGTTTGCAATAAGCCAAGTTGATTCACATATTTACTTATTTTGAGATAAATTAAAGTGGGAAAGAAAAATACAGTAAAAGTAAAATGTCACCTGTATACAGGATAGATCAAAAGAGGTACCCCTTAGGGTGCATTTGGCATCATTTTAAACAGATGACCCACTTCAGTTGCCGAATGGTCTAAGGCGTCACTTTCATGCTAGACTGGCCCACTGATAATGAGACTGGGGTTCGAATCCTGGTCGGGTATACTGAGGGTGTTTTTTTCCCAAAATGGATTCCTAATCTCCTTCACTCTAATGCGAGTTTATCACATCTAAAATGATTCTTTTCTCATTCCTACCCCATTAGAGTAATTAGTATATATATATATATATATATATTATAGCCTCAAAAGATAGTAAGACGCTGGAGCAAAAAGCATAAATTGCGTTCACCCTATCCTGTGCGAGTTATTTTGAGGTCTAATGATGCCTAATCACTAAGTGCGTGTGTACCACGTCTTACTACTCGTCTGAAATATTCGAATACCTACTCTAATGGGGTAGTGATGAGGAAGAGGGAATTTATATAAAATGTATACGTATTTGTTTGGATAAATAGTGGGAAATGTAATTTTTTTAATACCCTCAATACACCCTGTTGGGATTAAAACCCGGATTTCTCCGTCATCAGAAATTCAGAATAAAGTATTGCGATAGTGATGCCTTAGATGCCATAAACAGTAGAATCATGTGTATGCCTATTACAGTGGTTCTCAAAGGGTGTGTCGTCAAATTTGCTAGGTGCCCCGTTAAAGTATCGGCGCTATGTTATTGTAGATAAAAATAATAATTAAAGCTATTAGTTGCATTTAATTTTTTTAATAAAAAGGAGAAAAATGTTGGAAAGCGTTATTTATTTTTTCAGATAATGTTATGTCCTAAAATCAGAAGTTTGATAATTAATGAGAATCTAGTCGTTCCTAGCACAAAAGTTCAATTCGTGGTCAAATATTGGACACACATGAATTTCCTGTGCTACCAACTGGCACGTTCAGTGTGCCACGAGGACACAACAGATATATAGTGTGCCGTGAACAAACAAAATTTAAAAAAAGTATAACCACTTGCCTATTAGCTACACACCAAAAGATAAGGCTTGTCGAATGAGCATTTGAGTAATTTGAAGCATCACTTGATTTTTTTTAACTTCAAACAAACAGTGTAGCCGATCGTTTTAAGGCGTTAAAACACTAGTTTCGCTTAGTCTTTGTTGACTAGAAAGTCAGGGTTCAAAATACAGATCAGGGTGTACGAGTGGAGAGGCTTTTCAAATTATTATTTATAATTAAGTTTTCTTGGCCTTTCTCTAGGTTAACGTAGGTGCATTTTCTATAATCCATCCATATCCTTCAGATTAAATCGTTATTAGCTCTAGTGTTAAAAAAACGTAATACCAAACACAGCTTGATGTTGTTTGCATAACCACACACTACTTATATGACCCATAATGATACTGTGCTGCAGGCGGTTATCAGCCATACAGTCTCATTACACTGCCAGTGTTTCTTAAAACAGCAGCGATAGAGCGTATGATTGCACGCAATAGAATAATTACTCTCTAACACTTTATATGGTGAAGCGAGACGTGGCTAAAGCCTCTACAAGTGCACAGTATTTATACAGGCTGAACCATCATGGCACGACCTCTTACAGTTTACTTTTCTAGTACTTTTATAGGCACATTCCAAAATTACAGATGTGGATATATATAGATAGATATTACATATCCCCATCTTGTCCACTTTACACTAATAGGCTGGAGACTAGGAAGAAATAATTTAGAGTAAGTGTATCGTCATTTATGTTGGGTAGAGTGGGAAACCATTTAGTAAAACACCCGGCCAGTATTCGAATTTTGGGCCCCCATCATCAGCCAACTACTACACCCACGCTGTTGGGCAAGCGGTCTAAATGTCCGGCTACCCGCTTCGGTGGACGCATGGTCTAACGCACGAATCTCGGGTTGGATTAGACTACTGAAAACGGGGTGATCGGGGTGTGATCCCGATCAGGTGCCCTAAGGGTGTATTTTCCTAAATGGTTTTCCTCTCCTCCAACATGCAAATTCGGATGCACTTAGTCTAAATTAAGACTTCCTAATCCCTAACCCGTTAGTGAAATGAGTACATAGGCGTATAGCCTGAACAGGTAGTAAAGACGTGGTGCTCAAAAAAAGTACAGCTCACTTATTCTGGTTTACCAATACATGGAGTTAAGGGTTTGAATACCAGCTGGTTGAACTGAAGGTGGTTTTTTCATTCTCATTTGTGCTTATGCTACTACATTTTCTCTAAATATTATGACCCTCCAAGTGCGCAATGCCAGGAGAGGCTAAAGCATGTAGAAAAAAATGTAAATGAAAGGTATTACATTATTTTTTATATTACCCGCCTCGGTGGCGTAGTTGGCTAACGCGCTTATCGTGTTGAGCTTGACTGCTGAGGACGGGAAGATCGAGGTTCGAATCTTGGTCAGGTGAACTGGGGATGGTTTTTCCTAAATGGTTTTTCACTCCCCCTCACGCAAATGCGGGTTCACTTCCTCTAATTCCACCTTCCTAATGCCTAATCCACTAGCGTAATTAGTACTTAAAGCGTATAACCCGAACGGGTAGTAAGACGCGGTGCTAAATATTTTTTTTATTATCACAACGTCTTACAAACCGTTCGGTTTGTACACATATATACTAATTACGCTAATGTATCGGGAAGGAGGAAGTTTTAAATTAGAGGATTTGTTCTATTCGTGTCGGTACAAGACTTACAAACTAACGTAAAACTAAGGACAGGACACACTAAGCACTCATTACAAGTGCAAAGGATTTTTATGCGCGCATATGACAGACACACTTATCGTTGGTCGCGTAAAATAAATGTTAGGCTCACCTCATATGCAAACAGTCCGTACATACATTAATTTTTGAGTAAATGTTTTACACAATATTTTTGCCTGTACTTGTTAGTGTACTATATTATACTGGCTACAGCTGTACATATTTATGCCATATTATCTTTCGTATGACTATTGTCGGATAAACGGGGAAGTTTCATAGCGTGTGTAAATATATTTAGAATACTCATCAGTGGTAACACATCTCTATATTTGTTTTATGAATGTCAAAATCAACCAGTGCAGGACATAATGGTTAGGAGTATGAATACATTTAATTTTAGAGTACATTTTTGAGCTATCAAATAATTATTTTTTGTAGAGTTGGCTGTAGACCTACATCGGAGCAACTTTACCATACAATTTTGCATTAGACCTATTCTGAAAATTTGAAAAATAATTAAATCTACTTTCACGTATTCATTTGCAGCTGTCACTCTAAATAGATGATAACAATACCTATAAAATAATACTAATAATAAAATCTTATCAATCTTAGCCGCAATTTTATATATATGTATATATATACATATATACATATATGTATATATATGTATAATTATATATATATATATATAATTTCTAAAAGTTCCTTCTTTTCAGTTAGTTTCCAGTCTATATCCCCGTTCGTCCTGTGCGTGTCAGGCATTTCACACTGCGAGCACGCCCAGGTATGCAGGTCAGTATAACACTGTGTCACGCACGCATCTTGTCGCGAGGAGCCACGCCCACTAGCACGTGCGTGGTGTAAATACTCTCCATATGACTTTCTATGGAGGAAAATATGTCACCAGAGAGAGGTCATAATTTATAAATGAGGAATTTAATAGCAATGCGATGGCATAAAGATTTGCAACACCTAATAAAATGTTGAAAATTTTAACCATATGTTGAAATTTTAATACGAAGTGTTGACTCTTGTAGACCCAATATTGATCTTTTTTTATCGGTCCAAACATACAAATGAGGACATTAATTCTTTAAAAACAAAATTATAAAATTTAAAACCGGAACTAAAAAAAAGTATAAGTATAGTTCAATTTATGCTTGGGTTTGCTAGTGTAAATTATTTCGTTTCATATATACTACGAGTTTTGAGTAAATATATCAATTTTCAAACAATAGAGCGAGAAAGTCCGTGCGGAGTTCTGTACCATCTTTTTTGTACGAAGTGTGCGCCGCACATGTTGCTCCAATTGTGATTTTTAAGGAACATTCAATTTTGTTGCTGTAAGCTTTACACATTAGAACTTTGCCGTCAGTTTTGAAGGAGTCGTTGATCCAAGCCCATTACTTTAATTTACTAGTCTGCAAGACTCGGCTGGTGTCATGGTGAAAAAATGTAAAATCTAATGGTAGCTTACTGTTTGACTTTCACTTTCAACCGGTCATGTGAAACTAAAATAACTTGGAGATAATACAAAATAAGAATGTAAGTCGTTGGACTAGTGTGTTGGAGGGGAAGGAAGTTCCAGATCGAAATTCCTTATCTGTTTGCAAATATTTTTTTTTTAAAATGCACCAAAACGTTCATTGTGAAGAGAGAAGGCATGTATTTAGTGGAAAAACACTTGACAATCCGAGTTGGATTTTACCCTTTTCAATAGTTCATTGAAAAATTCTTTTCAGCTGATTTATACAAACCAAACCAAACCAAATCAAACAATGTTTAAATTTTCAACAAATTTGCAATTAGTATAACAATATATATATATATATATATATATATATAAATAACAACACAAAGTAGGTAGATGTATGTAAAATTATTTTAAATATATAAACATGTCAAAAAAGTAAAAATATATAAAATGATAAAAAAAATGTTTTCAATTTATATATTATATTAACCCTAATATAGTGATTCGTTGAGATTTCTATTTTCTGAGCATTAAAATGGCAAGGAATAGAAATAGAAATCCCAGCTCTAGTAATGACTTCCAGAATTTTGTAGCTTTACTCTTTTCCTACAATACAACAATTAAAAATGTATTTGATGGTAATGGCAACTACATATTTCTATATAATTGTGTTATGTTCCTCTGATCTAATGCAATAAGAGACAAACGCGTTAGTAAATTGGGTAACTACAGTGGGCCTCTCCAAAATATTTTCAGCATTAACGCTTCTTAGTTAAAACTATGTTAAAATGTGTATTTTGTACACACTGTGGGAAGAATTAACTCCATTCCAAAGCTACAATAAAAACTTTTACATCGGTCCGAGAAGTGTATAATGTAAAGAAAACTTCTTCCGTTAGTAGTTCAAGGGGTGGAGGGTAGCTGCTACACCCTAAAAAAATCTCTTTCCTACCAAATGCCCTCACCCAGTAAAATCTTGGTAGTACGCGTATTATGGTTTGGGAACCGCTGCTATAGATAATTGAGATGAATACTTAGCGCGTCCACTTACTAAGCTAATTGTTTAATTCCCGTTGGTAGAGTAATATCGTATTTTGATTAATTTGTAGACTCGACGTCTGTCCTAGGATCACGTTAGTTTGTGAGTTGCGTGCTTATATAGACACTTTCCAATGTAGGTATTGAGAAAGGGCACAATAAATAATTATTCAACTATAATTTAAAATAAGTTTCTAAGTCATATGCTAAAATAGCCAATTTTCAGCATGTTTAGAAATTGCATGAATAACATTCCAATTGATTTTAAAAATCTAGAGAATCATTATATTATACAATTAGTAACAAACTTATTTTTCAAACAACATAGCAATAAGCAATAGGCATATGATATGTTTTCATTAAACGCAGATTTAAAACTATTTCAATTTACTAAAAAGATAAAGCATTTTCTAAATAGTCTGTATTAGAAATAGGAACAAAGATTATTCAATATAGCCCGTTTATTTAAGGTGCAGCAAAAGGGAGCGCGAGTATTTGTACAGTTTTTACAGCGTTACATGTTTTTGGCCAAAATAAATCAAATATTTCTCCATTAGCAACATAGAGTTTAGTTTTTTGCACATGATAATATCAACAGACTTTGAATATCTGTCAAAGGTGTTCTAGAATTTTGTCAATACTTTTTAAATAAAGAAAAATAGTTTTGACAAAATTTCAGAACACCTTTGATAGATATTCAAGATCTGTTGATATTAGCATGTGCAGAAAACTAAGCTCTATGTTGTTACTGGAGAGATATCTGATTTATTTTGGACAAAAAATGTCAAATCTATAAAAACTGTACAAATACTTGTGCTCCCTTCGGCCGCACTTTAAACACTTCGCGAACCCAAAACTTCGGGTATAGGCGGCCGACTGGTCTCTGCTTTGTTTGTATTTCAGAATACAGAAAACCAACCGACCAAAAGAGTGACACACCCCAGGGTGGGGCAATTAATAGAATGTTGGAGATATTTCCTCTCCTCAAGCAGGTATTCTGTTCGAGAAGGAAGCTACAACCCAAAATAAAATTTGTTCTTCTATTCTGCCTCACCTTTAGAAATATATTTTATTTTATTTATTTATTTATTTATTTAGCACCTGCCTTAACCGTTCGGATTATATGCTTAAGTACTAATTACGCTAATTGATTAGTAAATGGGAAGGTTGAATTTAGAGGAAATTATCCCGTATTTGCGTGGAGGTAGGGAGAAAAACCATTAAGGAAAAACCACCCCAAGTTCACCTGATCGAGTTTCGAACTTCGATCTCCCCGTCCTCCGCAGTCAGCTCAACACGAAACTAACGTGTTAGCTAACTAACTAAGCCACCGAGGCGGGTTATAAAACATCTATCGGTTGCCCAAGATTACCGTAGCCCTCATTGGTGGGGGCATATAGATTAAACGTCGGGATCATCTATACACCGCTTTTCGTGGAAATAGGCTTATGAAAGAATCTCATTTTCTACCAAAATACCCCATTATAAATATATTGAGGTTATGGTTGGGAAAAGGTCATTTCAGAAGTACACCCTACAAACAAACAAAATATCAGTGTATAGTCTGGTTTCCCGATTACGAAGAAGAGGGGTTGGGAGGGTTTTTTTATCGTTGCATATTAACTGTGAAAGAGTAGGAATGACCTACTTTATCTTTATGCTTACTAACTAATGTTCAACAACATGTTTTTAACGGCATTTTCTAAAGAGTAGGGATTGGTAGGTGTAGCTTTGAATAAATGCACCCACATTGATTAGCATGGAGAGGGAATGGGGTAAAATGTCACAGTGATTCAATGATTAATCACTTTCTTTAAATCGCTCATTAGAAAATTCCCTTAATTTGAAGGCTATATACTAAAACAAACATTAAAATACCCCAATCTATGAATTTTTTTAGAAATAAAGTTTGAACAAAATCCATCAAACCGTTTCAGCTATAGCCCCAGGGACAGACAGACACAGAGCCATGGGGTGGACAGACAGACATAATTTTAAGACCAACTTTATTTTTAGTGAGGGGGCACATTAAACGCCAAAATCCAAGTTAAAATAAACGTTCACGATTACAATACTTTTTCTATATGAGAAAGTAAAAGAGCTATTATTCTGTAACTTAGTGTGTAACATATTTAAATGGCGTACCAGTATATCGCGTAGGTGTATTCCTAAGCTGTCGATGCAAAACGGACCGTACATGTTGCTCAGTATAGCGCTTAAGGGAAGTCATTAAGTAAGGTTTCTTGTCAAGCACGTGTCGTAAAGTGTCCACATGGTCGTTATGGCTTATGATTAACATATCTAGAAGAAGAAAAAAATCCCCTCAAGTGGGGGATATTACCGACGATTTGGTCAGCGATATAACCGGTTATATTACCCTTATAATGGTAACTTATCCGACTATCTGTGTTTTTCCGTAACGATAGCTCTTCAAGGGCCCGGAGGAAAAAAGACTCGAGGTATTTATTGTCACAATTTGTTTACAGTTTTATTCATCTTGAGCCGGCCCACTCGACAGAGCTGAGTAAAGAGTTCCCCGTTGGTCTGACTGTTGCTCAACGGGATGACTTGGGTTTGATTCTAGACACTGCCTAGATGAATCAAATTTGTTTAAGCATGGTGCCTGTGCAACTTAGGGTTGCATTAAGCGAATACGCACAAAGTTGCAGATTTTGGAAGGGGGCAAATAATTGTGTCCAAGATTTCCGAGAATTATTGTAATCCTACTATTTCCACTACAATGAGCCGCGACTTTTTTTTTATTACCACGTCTTACTACCCGTTTGGGCTATACGCCTATGTACTATTTACGTTAATGGTTTTAGGCACTAGGCAGTCTATATTTATAGGAAGTGTAACAGCATTTGTGTGGAGGGAGACTGTAAAACTATTTTGGAAAACCATCCTCAGCACACCTGACCAGTCTACTGCGAGAGTATCACGTTAGATCATGTAGTCACCAAAGCGGGTAACTGCGACATTAAAACGGCTATCAAAAACATATGTAAGGTACATTGTAACAATTTTACATTCATTATACATGCGTGAGATAGTACGAAATGAAACATGTTTACAAAGTTTTCAGTTTAAATGTGAATAGTCATTGTTTTAAAAACAATTTAACGATAATATTCCAATTACAAAAACACACGTTCCTTTATAATTGTATTTCCCTCTACCAGTTCCGGATTAAGCTAGTGCGGGTCTTGTAGCATAATATCATAAAGGGGCCCCAAACTAATTAACATGCACATGAATATTAAAATATGTCATTTACTTAAACATTTAAATAATTCAATATATTAATTTGCTATTCAGCCAGTCAAACGTATGATTATTATTCAGAGGCAGTTCTGGTTTGGTATGGTTTTGACAAAAATAATAAGTACTGCACCTGCGTGTAATGAATCAAGTAGTGAAAAAATCATTTTGCCTATATCAGATTCAAATTTATTATCTGATAAAAAATATCGCACTATTGTAAGAGAATCATTAATGAAAAATTAAGTAGTCAGTATAAAAATATTCCCCCTCTCTCCCCCCAGTTTATAGCCTCTAGAACCACCACTCTTACTATTTACATGTAAGTATCAATCCCAAATGTCAAAAGTAACAAAACTACAATTTAAAAGTTAACGTTTCTAAATTTAGCATGAGCAAATTTGTTGATGATACTGGAAATGTCTATTTCACGTAGAAGTTAATGTTGAATTCTCATTAGAGTGATATTGTTCAATCTGTTTTTATACATGGTGCTCTTCAGTTAATTTTTCATCCTTTTCAGTTTTGAAAATGAACATTCTCCTCTCCATTTGGTAGCCATGAGTGACAGATAGATGCGCAAAGAATTTTATACGTTTGGACTCCAAAGAGTTGACAGTTATCAAACGAACCCAAAATATGGTAATACCATTCAGCATGGCATTCTTTTGACATGTAAACAACAGCGTTGTCAGATTGTCAGAATATGCTGGGATGCCATTCCACCAGACAGCTTACAAGCATCAATTTTTTATTTGTTTTCAAATTATCAATTTATTTATTATATTTTGTCTTGGGGGCCCCTCAAAAACGCGGGGCCCGCAGCATTTGCTATTTTTGCTACTGTGTTAATCCGACAGGCTCTACCAAAGAACATTGATAAAATATGTGTTTGAACAGTAGGTCATTATAGATTTAATTCATGTTGTGACCAACTACAGAAGAAGAAAAATTATATATGTCTAGGAAAGCGATTCTTTTTAAGCTTTGTTGGAGTGTTAGGTATTTTAATTTTGTATCTATTTATTTAGCACCGCGTCTTACTACCCTTTCGGGCTATACGTTTAAGTACTAACTACGCTAATGGATTATAAATTGGTACGTTTGGATTTAGAGAAAGTGAACCTGCATTTACATGTAGGGAGAGTGGAAAACCATTTAGGGAAAACCACCCCCAGTTCACCCGAGCGAGATTCAAACCTTGATCTCCCCATCCTCGGTAGTCTAGCTAAACACGACTAGCGCATTAGCTAACTACGCCACCAAGGCGGGTAGGTGTTTTAAAATTAAACTGTAATTCGATTTTTTTTTAAATTCAGCTCCCTGCGTGCGGTAGATATCGTGCAATTCTTATGACAGACATACAAACTCTTCATTTTATTAATTTACACTATATACTTGTGCAATATGTGCCTACACAGGGGGGTTAAGAAGTCAAGATCAATATTCTGGAATAGTATCGGTCATTCTTTGAAGAAGAAAGAAATAAAATGAACTTGTGTCCTTCTCCGAACTGTTTACGACTTTGTATTTGGTGCGCAATATTGTCCTTCCTCCCTTTCCCAAAAGGTTACTTTCCCCATCCACCCAAACAGGTTTAGTAGAAATGTAAATTATAGTAAACGTATTAGAGCCAACAAGCGAACACGTACGTGCGTGCCAGACCGGCATACATACTTAGAGGTGCGTGATTGTGTGGGCCTTTAACTTAGGTCACCATCCATAGGTGCTGCCTTGTATTCCTAGGAAGAGCCGTCTTTGACAGCTATAAGTTTTACTATACATACTGTACTTTCATCTATTCATACGTCAGGGCATATAATCCTAAGCTATTGCTTTAGATTTTTTTTCTTTCAACACGTATAACTACCCGTCCGGGCTATACGCATACGCAACAATTACGCTTATGTGTTAGGGATGAGGAAGGTTGAATTTAGAGGAAATGTACCCACATTTTGTTTTTAGGGAGAGTGAAAACTCTTTTAAGAAAAACAACCCCCGGTACACATGACCGGTATCCGAAACCCAATCTCCCCGTCATTGACAGTCCAGTCAATTGCGATAGTGACGCCTCAGACCATTTGGCCACCGAAGCGGGGAGCTTTGAATAGATAGTATCAATAACTTTAAAGTAGAATCAATAAAATAGTTAGATGCTATAAATTTAATCCTAATAAATGTTATATTTCATTAAAACCCTTCATTTAAAAATTGGATTGTAGACATTGCTTATTTTCTGAATCAAAATAACTATTCTATTTTGGGGTATCTAACGTGTGCTTTATAAACAGCTGATTATATCAACACACTAATTACAAACAAACTTAATTCTTGAACAGAATCAGCAACATATCACCCAGCTGTCAATCACTGTAAAGGAGTAATCCCCAATTTCACGAATAATAAAGCTTTTTTTTATTCATGCCAGAAATCGAGGTCAGGACTCTTTAGTAGATAGACGCGATACCGAATTAGATAAGGTGATAAACAAACTTTTTTAGACCTATTTTTAATAATTTAATACACGCTCTATTATTTTAAGCAGGGCTGGTGCAATGTGAATTTTTAATCTTGACTGGGAAGTCTGGGGTTCAGGCTCCAACCAAGTGCATTATTGGTGTTTTCTCTTAGACCTTAATTATTTATCTTTCTCCAAACTTATCCTGGCGGATTAGCCTAATATTTACCTTTATTCTAATGTTATCTTAGTTATATCTCGGTAATAGCCATCACATTGGCACTAAAACGTACTTCAAGTAGTTGGACAACCTTTTTTTTACAGTTCAAAAAGATACTATAGGGAAGTTGCTCGATAAGTAACTTATTCCTTAAGGTCAAAAATTACTATAGGGAAGGCACTAGATGAACAAGTTTTTCCGAAAGGTCAATCTTTTTCTGATGGTTCAAAAAAGTTAATATAGGCAATCTACCAGAAGATTTTTTTTATGAAGCGTCAAAAAAGCTACTATAGGGAAATCATCGGGTAAAGAACTTTTTATGAAGGGCTAAAAAGGTACTATACTTTTTGAAGAACCTTTTCTAATAGTTAATAAAGTTAATATTTATCTACTCCAATGAACCTCAGGGGATGGGTTCAATATATCTCACTTTTGACAGATGTTGTCAACTTTGACAACTGGAAACTAAATATATATAGTGAAATTTTGTCCGTGGTTGATTCCATGCAGTTTTTTCTGTGAGTGTGTGTTCTTTTAGGCGTGAATACGGTATAGTACGAGTGCGCGCAAACACACACACACAACATACACACTAATGATTCTCTGAGATAGTATAGACCAGGGATGGACAAATGATGGCTCACGAGCCAAATACGGTCTACCAGTGTCTTCACTCCAGCCCCCGGGATGAATAATTTAAATGTGTTGCGTAATGAAGCAGGCATTTTTAAACACGGCAAAAATGTATATTTATAAAACCATGCCAAAAATCAACATTTCCAAACGTTGTAAATCTCACCCAAAAGTATATGGCAAAGTTTGCAATCCTCATATTCATATGAATAAATGTTATACAACTTATTCATGTCACAGTCTATTATGTGTTTATTATATTCCTATAAATATTTGTTTTACAACTTTTTCATGTCACAGTCTATTATATGTGTTTATCATATTCATGTGCATAAATATTCCACAACTTATTCGTGAAACAGTCTATTATATGTGATTATCATATTAATGTGCATAAATGTTCCACAACTTATTCATGTCACAGTCTATTTATTATATGTGTTCATCATATTCATGTGCATAAATATTCCACAACTTATTCGTGACACAGTCTATTATATGTGAATATCATATTCATATGCATAAATGTTCTAAAACTTATTCGTGACACAGTCTATTATATGTGTTTATAATATTCATGTGCATAGATATTCTACAACTTATTCATGTCACAATCTATTATATGTTTTTATTATATTCATGTGCATATATGTTCCGCAACTTATTCATGTCACAGTCTATTATGTGTTTATTATATTCCTATGCATATTTGTTTTACAACTTATTCATGTCCCAGTCTATTATATGTGTTTATCATATTCATGTGCATAAATGTTCTAAAACTTATTCGTGACACATTCTATTATATGTGTTTATCATATTAATATATGTTCTACAGACTTATTCATTTTACAGTCTATTATATGTGATTATCCTATTCATGTGCATAACTGTTCTACAGCTTATTCATGTCACAGTCTATTATATGTGTTTTTTATAATAATTTTTTTAAATCTTCTATCCCTCCTTTAAGTATGATTGCATATCAAGTGCTTGGTATAGACGCGACACGTACGAATGTGTTCAAAAATGATAATTTACAGCCAATATTTCTGAGAAAAAGATCGTTCCTCAAGCTAGGTGCCCAGGTGAATTGCTATTCATTGAATGAGAGGTTTGAGCGGGCAGGGACACCATTGTACGGAATAATGGCACTGAAGTACAGCGCTCGCGCGCATGCACACACACACACACACACACACACACACACACACACACACACACACTTGGTACTCCACCCATGCGTCAGTAAACGTGTGGAGGAAGGCCAAAATAAAAACTCTCACAGCCATCGTGGATGTTCTAAATGATTATAGAATGTTGGTGGTGTTCTTTTATAAAAGGTACAAAACCAGTTAAGTACATGTCTAGCTGGTGTAAGGTAGGGAATGCCAGCTAAGGGCAATGTTTTAGCAGTTTTTGTATCAAGACATGTTTGGCCAAAATAAATAAAATGTTTCTTCAGTAGAAACAAGAGTTTAGTTTTCTGCACATGGTGACCTTAACAGTTGTTGAATATCTGGCAAGAGTGTGTCTTTTAATTTAATGGCAACTTTTTCTCTTCAATTAAAATGTTTCTCAACTAATTCCGTTATGCTCATGACAGATATTTAACAACTGTTTATAACACCATGGGAAGAAAATCAAATTATGTTTCTATTGGAGAAATACTAGATATATTTTGGCCAAAGATAGGTTTTGCTATATAAAAACAGCAAAAAACACTGCCCTTAACTCATGATCCCTACATTCCCACCTTAAAGAATATATACAGTCCAATGTTCATGAGCATGAGGTGTATTGAGAGTGTCGTCTGATAAATTGTTTCCCACGCTTACCTAATGGAAATGCTAATACATTTCTTCTAAATGTTACCTTCCTTATCCCCACCCCATTAGAAGAGCAAATGGAAAAAAAGAGAAACACAAGGATATATATTTTGTAATGAATATGTATATTCGACGAGTTTTAGAGCTCCTGAAAATTAGATTTTAGCATTGGTGGTACCCGCCTCGGCGACCGCGTGGTCTAAAGCGCTACTCTTGCAGTGGACTAGACTACCGATTACGGGGAGATTGAGGTTCGAATCTTGGCCGGGTGTAATTAGGTTGGTTTTTCCTAAATGGTTTTCCACCCTCCCTTCATGCAATTACGAGTACACTTCCTATTAATATTACCTTTCTAATCACTAAAACTATTAGCGTAATTAAAACATATGCGTGTAGCCCAAACGGGTAGTAAGACATGGCGCTAAAAAATATGGTGGTTTCAAATTTTAAAACAATAAGCCAATTTAGAATAAGAGACAGTTTTTTCCTAGCCACTAAATTAAAAAATTAGCTTTGTGAAATAGTGCCTTGATCATCAAGCGTATTTTATCATTTTTTATAATTCCGATATCTCCCAATATCTTCAACAGTTGGCTAGGAAGGAGGAAGGTAAAGAGATAAGAGGAAGTATTCCCGCATTAGCATGGAGGGGGAGAGAGGAAACCATTAAGGGTAAGACACCTCAGAATACGACGTTGGGATTAGAACCCTGAACCAGCCAACACGAAATAAATTGTCAATTATTATCTGGCAACATAAACAATTAGGACACAGGAATGATGAGTCCTAGTCAAATGGCTACGTAATATAAATAATAGTTAATTTTAGTTCAATTTATTCTTAAATGTGGATTTAGGTGTTTTTTTACACTCTCCGTCGTGGGGTACACCCTCACGTGTAGTAGACCTTCAAAGAATTTATCAATCGTGATTTGCATCACAATAACTCTCGCGGTGTGAGAAATAAAAAGCGAACACCCTCGCATAGTCTTTCAAGGTCCTTGCACCATGGTGACCCGCTGTTCTGAATAATAATTTAGTCTTCCCAAAATCTAGTATAGGTTTTTATTCAGCATTAAAATATAGTTAAAAGTGTTCTGATTAGGTTGGTTTGGTAATTCAATATCTTGACGAGAGCGTCGTTCATCAATATAACAAGAGTATTCTAATGATGATGCATTTCCACCAAAACATATAGATTCGAATTCATAATCAACACAATGAGCAAGGGATTAATCCAAACTAAGGAAATATATTCACATTTAACACTGATCATTGTAAATGTTGTTCAAGAAATCTTTACTTTAAATTTAGTTTTAGATTCATATTTTTATGGTTTCATTAAAACAACAATATTTCATTCCTCATTGTGTTATATTTTACATTCCAGCATTTTTTAAATATACTTTACCATACTTTCCGATCTGTTCTAACACCTCAACTTAATACACATCAAGAAAAATAATTTCTGAACATCTTTTCCAACTTTCTGACATACTTTATCATTTATTTAATAGCCATAGAAGCTAGGTGTTATATTCTCTGTGTTACAATTTTTATTCTGCCAATGGTACCTATTGTATATTATATACCAATTTTATTATGGTTTTAATGACTCAATTTTTTAATTTTAACTGAACAGATTGATAGAAAAAATGTTGATACAACGTACAATTCCATACAAATTTGAATGGTTACATAGATCTAAACTGTATATTTATATTATTATAACTATTCCACCTCTTGTTTATACCTCAAAACAATTTGAACATAACATACGACTCTTTAAACTATACAAAACAAAGGAATGGAGAATCCAAAAAAATAATATAGTTCTAGACGTTTCTTTGAATTTCAGAGATTTTATTTTCCGCTGAAAATAAATTAAGTGAAGTAATTAAGAAACAATTTAAAAGGAGAATTTTTAAACTAAATATATTTTTTCTATCTACCCATTTAAATCTTTGTCTATACACATTATGCACTATTTTCAAGTAATGTACTTGCATTTCATTGAAACATTTATGTTTTTAAATAATTTATATAGAATATCCTCATAGCAAATTTTAATTAGTAAAATTTTATTGTTAATTGAAATAACATAATGGTTTACTTTTTATAGGCTGCTGCTTCTACCATACACAAGTTGTATTTAATACCACGTTGAAATATAGGGTTTATTTAATAAACGCTACGTGCTTGGAAACGAATGTATTATTCAACTTTAATTCATAAGGTAGACATCCACATCAAAGCCCAGTATTGCATTAGCACAAGGCTAAACTAATCTAAACAGTAGTGCTTAATATACTAAACTCTGAAACATAGTTACTCGTTTGTGACGAGACTCGGGGTCAAACCACAGTCTTTCATACCAATAGTCATGTTTCCCCGCCATTTAGCCACGTTCAAAAGATCGCAAGAGGTGAAAGCTTTCTATACAGTTCAGTTTTCATGGGAAGGGCCTTATTAATCTAAGTGATATACAAGTTACTAGATCTAATTTCATGTATAAATACGTCAGGTTATATGATCTGCAGCCGTCACTTTTGAGGCTCACATATTACCAAAACCTATCAAATGATAGGGGTGTGCGAAGGTATGTTTTTTTAATTAGAAGCGAGGTTTTAAACAATGTGTTGCTTTCACATCAGATTTATTTTAATCTTTAAATACACAAGAACATTGTTAATCCAAATTAATTGGAACCGAAGCATGTTCGGATTAGCGAAAATTCGGATAAGCGGGAGAGTACAGGGGATACAGTATTTTTCTCGAATTTTAAATTACAGTTGAATGAGTTAAATTAAATGTTAATCTATTTAACTGATGTATTACACGTAACATTTACTTTAATTATTTTTAGTTACAAGAAAACACATAGGTTTGACTGCAACATGTAAATATAAATCATTTATTATCAAACATCACTGTTTCTTTCTTACATTCTCTTTTAACTTTGTACGTTGAACTTGTTACCCAAAATATTTCATTCTACTTAATTTGATTCACCTTTTTTCCGAAAAGTATGTCCTGACTCTCTGGAATTTCAGACTGCCGGGATTAAGTATAACTGGCTTTTACTGTAATCTATAAGGTGGGGAATGCCAGGACTCCACTGTGGTTCGGATCCCACGTTAAACTGTAGATCCTCCATTTCATCTCACAATCACTTTACCATTACACATTAGCGTAAGTGCGTACTACCCGAACGGGTAGTAAGACGTGGTGCTAATGATAATAATAATAATAATAATAATAATAATGAAATCCAAAAGGTGCCTGTAGTTAGAGAATAATATTTGAAGAAATAACAAAGCACAATATTTTATTTTATGCTGACATTAATGAATTTATTCATGCCTACTTTCTAGATGTCATTTAAACACTGGTTGGTGTTAAAATAAGGTTTAGTATTTATTATTATTATTATTATTAGCACCGCGTCTTACTACCCGTTCGGGTTGTACGCAATTACGTTAATGTGTAATGGTAGGGTGATTGTGAGATGAAATGAAGGACCTACAGTTTAACTTGGAAACCGAACCACGGTAGAGGCCTGGCATTCCCCACATTCACAAGATGACTTGTCAGAGGTGAAGGAAGGGTTTGGTAAACAGATGGTTTAGTAGCTGTTCTAAAAAATACATAGGCCTATTATGAAATATGTTATATTTAGTAAGATGTTTCATATATATTGATAAAATAGAGTTTTCTTCTTCCTTCGAAATGTTTTGGAAGTAGTGAAGGCTTTGTGGGTGTCAAAGTCGAAACAATAAAAATTTGAACTTCAAAACAAAGGTTTCTAAGCTTCGCACACCCTTATAAAATAACAATAATAATAATATGTTTAAAATGTATCGATTTTGGCAATAAAGTAATATGTCTGGATTTTCTAAAAACTCCCTATTGAAGATTGGGCTAAGCATGCGTGATAGTACTTTGAACAAGTGGTTCACTTTCTAAGTCTGGCGTGGACAGCACAATGCATGCCTGTAGGTCAAGAAAGTATGTGTGTGTGTGTGTTTTGGCAGCCAGCTAACACATAATTGCCCCGTCCCACTTGAGAACATGATGAGCGGTAACACTGTCACATCGGCAGAACGGTTCGCTTCTAATCAGATCTATCCGCGGATATCCGGTCAAGTGAAGCCCCTGCACTTATCAGGTGCATTCCCTTGACAGGAAAACATACAAGATCCGTCTGTGATCATAGTGTCTAATGCACAGGTTTCTGAACATATTTGATTCGCGACTCTTTTTTCATAAGACAATATTGCTAACGGCCCCGACCAGTAATAGTTCAGTTGAATTTATTAACTCTCTATTGTCAGTTATTGGGAAGTTTTTGATATGATGAGAGAAAAATAATGAATATATTGTTTGCATGAAATGTATAAATGCAATTCTATTCAACATTAATCGGTATTTTGTATTTTTACAAATTTTAAATATGCATATATAAATAAAAACCTCTTAACTCAACTTACCTCAACCCTAAACTATTAGCGTAATTAGTATGTATGCGTGTATAATGAACCGGTAGAAAGACGCATTGCGAAAACAATCTATAACTATTATTTTTCAAGCGTGCGTACAGTGGGATATTTGCAAATGTAAAATAATGGGACAGGAATGACGGTGTAAGAAGTGTGATAAGGTGTATCCATATAAACGAGGAGAATAATAGAAAACCATTGGTTGGCCTACATTCGACAAGTTTTGAATCCCGACCTCGCCATCAACGGCAAACCAAATCATACAAGACTGAGGCTTTTTTAGGCTCATGTGCCCACATGTGTGCGATGGTAAACTGTTTCAGTTTAATAGCCCTTCTCACCCCCGGATAACACCTAAAATTAGTTAAATAATAATGAAAACCCGACGTATAGTTGTGTGGTTTTATGTGTTATAATTTAGAAAACAGTGGAATTGAGACCCGCTTTAAAATGTGTTAAACAATTAAACAAAATTAAAAATAAACACTATGAAATGTAAAAAATAAAATGAATCTGGTCCTAATTTAAATTTTGTCAAACGAAGAATGGGAGAAAATGCACTCAGATACGTTTTTTAGTTTGCGACTAATATTGTATCTAATTTCCTGGTTAAACGGCCTTGAGATGGACTCTTATGCTAACATCTTCACTTCATACTAATAGCATATTCTACTATCCCACCAAAGAGAAAAATTATAATCCAACGAAAAAAACTGTTTACCATGTTTATGTATAATGCGTTCCCTTGGTCTAGATAGCAGAAGCTGCACACGAAACTGTAATCCGCGCAGGGCTTTCGCACGCTTCACTGGCGTTTCATTGGCGGCGAAGAAGTTTTTTTTTTAAAGCTATAGAATTGCACGACCTACAACAACTTTACAATATAGGGTAATTTATTTTTACTATCTTGGTAATATCCTATGTCAAAGGAATTCTATAAGTAAAAAAAATCTAATACTAAAAAAACCTTAATAGTAAAACAAAGTAATATTTAGACTATTGTCCTTTAAATTATTTACAGTATTAGAGTAGGAATGAGGAAAGTAGAATTTATGTGGATATATACTAAAATTTCTACCTTGAAGAAAATTGGGGAAACCATTTAAGAAACGCCTAAGTATTCTCAGCTGGGATTAAAATCCAAATATTCCCGTCACATACATACTCTACAAGAGGAATTGGCGACCTTAGTAGAGCCTGGTCGACGTGTTTTATCTAAGATCGTGGCCATCAGCCATCGTTTCTTCACTCTACTTTGGATTATTTCGGATATACATCTTATTTTACGTTCTTTAAATTACTATTTTTCTCTCAAATAATTTTCTTTCTACTTTTCTAGAAAAAAAATATAATGAATAAAAGTAGGCCTATACATTTTCATACTAAACAATATTTATATTTCTTCATTACAGATTGTAACCGATCAAGGTTTTTTTGGTCAAAGTCAAATATTATTTGAAAGAACTTTATATATTTGCGAGTTTAGGAGACTCAAAGATTAACTTTTAATGACGATGTAGTTTTCTTACGCGATTAACTCAAGATTACCACGAGATTGACACAACCACTTGGTCGCGATCAACTAATGCCGACCCCTGATATACAAGATATAAATTACATTTTACATATGTGTTCTTTTTTTAGCACTGCGTCTTAGGCCCGGGCTATACGCTTATGTATTAATTAACGCTAATGGGCTAGAGATGAAGAAGGCTAAATCTAGAGGATGTGTACCCACATTTTCATGGAGAGAAAGACAAAAACCATTTAGGAAAAGTCTCTCTTCAGTACACCCGACCGGATTCGATCTCTGATATCTCCATCATCAGTAATAAAGTCTTGTGAGAGTAGTGCCTTAAACCATGCCCCCACCGAGGCGCGTGTGTGTCCATTTACGCAGAAAATATGAGTTAATTGTGTAATTAATGTATGTTTAAACTGCTGCCTTGTAATCGAATCAGGGTCCCTTAAACTAGACCACTTAGGGCCGGTCTTATGACTACCGGATAAATATTTCTATCCGGAGGTAGAAGTTAACCACCAGATAAAGGTCATCAACCACTTTAATATTTAATGCGTATTATGAACTGAATTTATCTGCCGGATAGCTATCTTTATGATAAATATATTTTTATGCAAACAAGCAAGGTTGGTACTATTTTTTTGGCGCGCGCATGCGTATAAGCCATGCTGTTGGCGCTAAAACCTAGCGAGTGGTGGTGCTCAGCATTTGTTAAATAATGGAGGCTAAGCGAGTGCGAGGAAACAGATGGTGTCACGTGGCCGCACAAACTGTTGTCTTGCAAGTACTAATTTCGATGTTTGCTAAAATGTAGTCAATAGTTTGGTACAACGTTTACAAAATTTCATTTATTATATTCACATTTAAATAATTTGTTCTTATATAACTAAAACTCTACAAATAACTTGTAAGTTTTTATAAAAGTGAGAATTAAATGTTCTAACTTTACATATAGTTCCAAACCCTTCCTTAACCTCTGACAAGACATCTTGTGAATGTGTGGAATGCCAGGCCTCCACCGTGGTTCGGATTCCATGTTAAACTGTAGGCCCTCCATTTCATCTCACAATCACCCTACCATTAAATTACACATTAGCGTAAGTGCGTATAACCCGAACGGGTAGTAAGACGCGGTGCTAATAATAATAATAATAATAATACATATAGTTAGAGCCTAGGCATGTTCTTACTAAACACCTGAACCAAGATTTTAACCTAAAACACATTCTGTTAGGCGAAACCTCATGAAAAAAAACACGTCAATATGTCAACAACCATTTTAACTTTCAGATAAAAGTTATCAGGTACTTAAACCTCCCGGTAAAAATTGATGGATAAATACATATTATCTAGCAGATAAATGCTATCTGGTGGTCGTAAGACACACTTTTAACTTATCTACCAGATATAAATATGTAGGCCTAACTGCCGGATTAATATTTATCCAGGAGTCATAAGACCGTCCCTTAGCCGGGGAGCTGGATAGAAGAATACCTCATATTGCAGTCGCGTGTTATTTAATTGCCCATGGGCATGGTCATCGCTAGCTATTGTTCTCGGTTATGGGTGGCCTGACCTTTAGATACCACAGTAGGCTGGCATCACCACATTTTCTAACAGAGATTCTTGGAACAATTATTTTGTAGTCCTACGCCATGCTATTGTCATCCATCAATCTATGTACTGTACAGTAGAATGTTGGTAAGGAGTAGCTTTTAGAAAATACAAACATAATTTTTGTAGTCAACATTGTTAATATTTTATTATATTATTAGGGATATTTTATGGGTATTTATGATATATATATATACACACATAAATACATACATAAATATCAAAAGTGACAGCTACCAATCACATTACCGGACATAAGAATACGTGAAAATATGGCTAGTAACTTTTTTTTTGCATCAGGTTAAACTTTTATGTACTAAATACGCTAATGGTTTTATAGATGAAAAAAGGTATTTGAAGGAAGTGTATCTCATTTGCGTGGAGGGAGAGTGGAAAACCGTTTTGAAAAAACTCACTGCGCCCGGCCGAGATTAAACCCCTCGATCTCCCCGTCATTAGCTGTCCAGTTTATTGCGAGAGTAGCGCCTTAGACCATGCGGCCAACAAAGCGGGTAGTAACTTTTTCCTATTAAGAGTTGACTGTATAACCTGCTTCGGTTGTCGAATGGTCTAAGGCCCATGATTCACTAACTCGGGGTGTGTTGCGGCCCACAGCCTATAGAAACATGTTTTCTTAAATACGGTCACTGGCAATTTAATTGAAATTTGCTTTAATTACAATTTTCTATATTATACTTGGCAGTATTATAGCCCTCCTGAGTCGTAGGGTGGCTGTGGTATCTGAAATATCACGATATTTAACTGACGATTTAACACGTCTATCACAGACTCAGTCTTACGATATGAGTGAAGAATGGCCCTGAGCACGGGACAAATCCTGGGTAGCTCAGTGGTAAATAATTTACGCGCTAAACTAAAGGCCCCGGGTTCTATTTCCATGTCCATATGTCATTTTTCAAATAATTTAAATTAAATTAATTAGATTAATTAAATTGTAGTCTCCTCCATATGGACATTCTCGTTATTACAATGATTTGCAACATGTGTGTTGATATTCATTAGGGATAGTTAAAGGATTGATGGTAACATTTCTTGTTCAAAAATCAAACTTGTAATTTTCTAAATGTGTTATTTAAGCTATTTTATAATATATAAAACACTTTAGTTGAAATAAAACATTCTTTCCCACAAAACCAACATTATTCTTAATATTACTTAGCTTTTAGATGTTTTGGACTGCCAACATTTTACAGTAACAAAAATAATGTATAGGCTACACATTTAAATATGACTTACAGTAGGAGTGTAGGTGAGTGACAGCTATAATCATTTACCAGATCTACTCTCATCATATATCTCTTCGCCAGCCCATACGATCCGCATGACCATAAATTGATTTGTTTCCACTTTCGTCAGTCAACACTTTCCCAACAAACAATAAACTGCTTTTTAATTATGTTTTTCATCTAGCAGTTTTTACATCTTCTGTTAACTGTCAGTTAATACCACTCCTATGATCAATAGACTTTAGTTTTCATGTAAAATGAAAGCAGTTATAGAATATCTCTATACGGTTTATTATTGCAATTTTGTATTTCGCCGAACTCAACTCTTTAGGTAGAATATCAGTTCTCATTTTGCTTTCATCCTTTAACAATAATCTTTATTACCTTTCACCGAAAGTACTTATATCACTTAAACATAAATCCAACCGACATCTCTCAAAATAAAAGGAACACACTATAGACCTTCGAACCAAGGTCATCAGGAAAGACATTCCGAAGCATTCAGAAAAAAAAACTAAAACTAAAAACAAATCTGACCTTTGCTTTTATTTTCATTCTTACGCTCGAATGCTTATTCTCGGTATCGGTGACTGAGAGGAACTGTCTGAAGGGGAATTTTGAAAGAACTGCAACATCATTCATATAGAGAGAGGTTGAAATATCAAATTGTTTATAAACCTGCCGAGTAACCAGGATTAGTCAGACGTGCTAACAGCCTGTATAATTATTCAAGTCTTGTCCATATGCTTAAGGGAAATAGTTCAAACTGAAAGGGACTAAACCGCATGGATGGGCACGTGGGCCCACCCTTCTGGTCTGGTTTTCCTATGACGGGAAAGTTTGGGGTCGAATCTCAGCTGGGTGTTCTTTCCTAAACGGTTTCCCCCTCTCCCTAAACACAAATGTGGGTATATCTCCTATAAATAATATATCTCATCATCATTAGTGTAAGTATATTAATAGCCCAGATGGATAGTCAGACTTAGTATAAACTCACCCTCCCCCACAAAAACATATTGCCAAGTATATTAAAATCGAAACCTTGAGGAATTTGGCCACCCATTCATCGCAACTCTTCTATTCAAAAGGTTCCAGTTTGACTCAAGGTGGTATAAATGGCATTTACCTTATGTCCTCAAACACGGATGGAACATTAATTTGTGAACATATTTGTTGGATATATTGGCTTACGCTTACATTGGGCTGCACCATTTGCATATTCAGGAAAGTTAAACGATTCAACTTACAAACCGATTAAATAAGAATATAAAATAAAATTTACACAAGATATATATATCACAGCGTTCTACTACCCATCCGGTCTATATGCATATGCACTAGTTAAGCTAATGTGTTAGGGATGAGGAAGGTTTAATTTTTAAAGAAAATGTGTCTGAATTTGCGTGGAGGGAGAGTGGAAAACTATTTAGTTAACACACGTTTAGAATACCCAACAAAATTGCGTCTTATTGAAGTTATGCTTGCTACGTGTGTTAGTTGTTTCTTAAAGAATAATAAATGAATTTGTCAACCTAATGAAGATCAAATATTTGTCAACTCACTTTCTTAAAGGTGTTAAGTGTTCATGTAAACAAAGGTGCGATGTCTTATATAAACTAAAATACAAATACTCTACAGCACGTTTCACTTAGCCTGTGCAATCATGGATGAATCAAAAGTGGGATTTGTATTTCGTGCGGCAATAGCGACCGTTCTCGTGTCTAATAAGTTAGCATCGTCGTCCACAAATATAGGAGACCATGGTTCGAATCTTATCATCGCTGATAAAGATGGGCTCACCTTAAACTATAATTTGTGTAGTAGGTGATAGCCTATTAAAAAATGCAAACTTTTTTCAGTCATTATTACTATAATAATATTTTACTATTTATACTGTAGGTATTGATAATATCTATAAAAGGTGACAGTAAAATATATAGTCAGTAGTTTTATTAATCTATTTAACTGCCAGAACTACAAGAATACTAATAAATCTTAAATATGAATTATATCCTAACGTGACTTACAAACTACCAATATAGGTTTACTCCCACCACTGGTCACGTGGATTAAGGCATCAATATAGTATTGTCTGGTCTGCCTGTGACAGAGAGGTCGGGGCTTGAATTCCGAGAGAGTGTATAGAAGTGTTTTCTTATTTTCTTGAAGCGTTTCCCACTCTCCTTCCACACAGATGCAATAAGATTAACTTTAAATCGCGCCTTCTTCATTCCTAGCCAAACTATCGTAATTAATATCCATACTTATAACCCTAACGGTATGTTAATTGAGACGCTGAGAAGATAAAAACAATCGGGGAAATGTTTATTTTCCAGTAGCAACCTCACAGTGCATATATGGGTTACACTGCACCAGTCTAAGATCGCTATTACGTTGTCATATTTATTTAATAAAACCATAATATACCTTTTTACTTTCTCGCTATCTTAAAGGCAGATAAGTATTGTTATCGTCGAAAAAATCAAACTCGAGATTTTGATGAATGTTGACGTCTCATGACCCCCCGAATAAAAAAATAATTGTTTTTGAATGGCCGTTTGTCTGCCTGTACCTCGGACTAGAACCTAAACTATTTTGCCGATTGGGCTAAAACTTGTTATCTCTGGTTTTAATAAGGTTGCCCCGAGGGGTTTTTGAAATTGGTTATATAACTCTAAAATTAAGGACAGTTTACTGAAGGGCAAAAAAAGAAAAATGCTATTTCCTCAAAATCGGCTATAATGATTTTGATTATATTTTATTTCTAAACATTTATAAATATTCCAAACAAAATGACTACTCTCAATAGTTTGGCGAAATGACTTTAAGGATTCCGTCTGATACGTAAATTCTCATCTTCTATCATATCTCCGTAACTATTTGAGATATGAAATTACTTATCATTGCGAATATGTAGGGCTATTTATAATGATCTATCTCTATCATTCTAGACTAAATAGTCAATATTTACCTTTTTTATTGGTCTAAATTTGTTAATGAGGAATTTAATAGCAATGAGATAACCATATATGTGCAATCTCTAATAAAATTACGAAAATATATCGGGTTTTCCAGTGTGTATTATTTAGTTTCACATATATTAACAGTTTTTAGTAAATATCTCAATTTTTAAATAATGGAGTGAGAAAGTCCGTGCGGAGTTCCATACTATTGATTTTCTAACACAACTGAGTGATCTAGCATGTGGTTTAGCAGTGAAACTATTTGAACAGACGAGAATGCTGGCGTGCAAGGTCATTATCACACATATTGTGTAAGCTAAATTGCATCTTCCCGCCACCGCTAAATATTATAAGTTAGACGAAAGTTTGCCAGAGGAATAAAAAAAAGGTTAAATACTTGTGACCTTTAGTGACGTAATAAATACTCTAAAACACGCCTTATTGACATAGATAAAATAAGCTTTGTGTCGAAATGTATTTAAATAGTAATGAGTTAACAGTGACCTTGATGAGGAAACCAGCTTTCATGGCCCAGTAGTAGAACATCGGCGCGCTTTACTGAGCTCAATGAGTGTGTTCATAAATTTGGTTTTTCGACTGAGAAAATGCCCGTTTAGATAGTAGAACGGTCCAACGTGTCTTTCTCACAGTAGACTCGATTGCCAATAACGGGGAGATCAAGGTTCGAATCCCAGTTGGATATACTGAGTTTTTTTGTTACTAAATGTTTTTCCCTATCCTATCTCCACTCATATGCACTTACATTTCTTCTCTAAGCTCAACTCTCCTTATCCCCAATACATAAAAGTAATGAGTGCATATACGTGTAACCCAAACGGATAGAAAGGCGTGGTGCTAAAAATAGAAGTAAACATAATATTTCGACACGTAATATAGGCCACTTATTAACAGAATAATCGCTACAATAAAATACTTTGAGATAGCGTTTGAGTTTGTTTCAACCGCGATAAAATAAAGTTTTTAAAAGTTGATCTTCCTACTGATCACTCTTACACTTGGATACCTTGGTTGAATCTCAAAAGGGACGAAATGGTGTCTTCGCATGGTGCAGAATCAGACAAGACATGAGTATATCAGTCTTAACAGTATTGTCATGAGTATAATCTCATAGACTAGTCCACATAACAAGCTTAGCAATCTGCCAGTATAGAATAGGGCAAAGATAAGTTATAATTTGAAAGCATTGTAATAGGGTTTATGGCTGACACTATGCTGCGGCCGAAGGGAGCGTAAATATTTTTACAGTTTTTATAGAATGGACATTTTTTGGCCAAAATAAATCAAATATTTCTCCAGTAGCAACATAGAGTTTAGTTTTCTGCACATGCTAATATCAACAGATCTTTAATATCTGTCAAACGTGTCCTGTAATTTTGTCAACACGTTTTAAATAAAAATAAAAAGTTTTGACAAAATTCCAGGACACCTTTGACAGATATTCAAGATCTGTTGATATTAGAATGTGCAGAAAACTAAATTCTATGTTGCTACTGGAGAGATATTTGATTTATTTTGGCCAAAAAAATGTAGTGCTATAAAAACTGTGAAATCACTCGCGCTCCCTTCTGCCGTACCTTAACATTGTCATGATTAAATTCTAAACTAACTTAAGTTAGGGACGTATGGAACGCGAGAAAATGTCCGTGTTTGTGTAGTTTTTATGTAAAACTTTTTTTTTGACAAAATAAATAAAATATTGCACCAGTAGAAACATAGAGATTAATTTTCTTCACGTGGTTGAATATCTGTCATGAGCATAGCGGCATTAAATGAGAAACTTTTTAAATGGAGAGTGAATGTCAATTAATTATAGTACACCCTTGATAGATATTCAACAACTGTTGATATCACCATGTGAAGAAAATTAAACTCTTTGTTTGTACCGAAGAAATATTTAATTTATTTTGGACAACTAATTGTTTTGCTAATAAAAACTGATAAATCACTGGCCTTTTCTCGCGTCCCCTTCCACCTCGCCTTAACTTATATTCGTTAGCACAAAGCCAAACTCCCCGATGTCGCAGGTGGCTATGGTACTAATGATAGTTCTAGGAGCCGATAATCTTCACACGTTCATCATGGACTCCACTTTAAACTATGAAATGAAAAACTACACTGAACACTGAACGAATCATGGAAATCTCAGGGGTAGAAGAACATTTGTGCACCAATTCATGGGGACCAACTTTGATTCCCCTCTCCTGGTGTCATTTTTCGATTAATGAATGCATCCATTACCGTTTCCAGCTTTTGGCCTGGGTCAGTTTTCTATTCAAGTCATATATTTTCGACTACCGGCCTGCTAGGCTTATCGAAGCTTCATATACCTTATAATTTAATTTAAGACTAGGATAAGCACAACATCTAATCCTCGAACGTTAATTTATCACTGTGAAAGAGTAAACACATATTTTCATCGATGATAAACTTTCCGGCCATGCCGGGAATAGAACAGGGGCCCTTAGCTCAGTAGGCAGACACGCTACTGACTGAGCCAAGGTTTCGGATCAATTAACGGATATGATACTTTATTCTGCAATATCCGTAACTTAAAGGTAATTTCCATCTTTTAAACCTCACTATGTACAATTAACTTTATGGACGATAGATTACTTCCGTAACTTAGCCTACCTCTACATAAGCTGAACACGAAGATATTGGGGATGGGAATGCCTGGAAGAAAACTCCACACCACCACTGATGTAAGTGTGCTCAGAAAGTTCGCCTTATCGTTCACTTATTCTCAAACCTCTTACTTATTTCTTTGAGGCCAAAGAGGTAAAACAGCTCTTATAAGAAGAAGAAGAAGAAGAAGAAAGAAATAGTGACCGTCGTGGTGCAATTTGTAAACTAGCTTAGGATTACATCACATGTCATTCATAGTAAATATAGCTTTTATTTTCTAAATTATAGTTTCTGAATTTTATGGCTCAAATAATGGCGTAACAAAGTAGCTTGGAAAAGAGAAAGGGCCTTATTATAAGTTTGTAAACTTTCATAATCAGTTAAAAAGTAAATTGGTCCGTCTCATACAGTCTCAAATCATTATTTATTATTATAGGTTTGAACGTATTAAACCAGATAGCCATTTGTAAAGCTAGACTCCAACTGGGTAATCCGGGAAGGGATCCAAACCATCCACCTATTCACAATATATTTATTTAATTTATTCAAACATAATGTTGATAGTTAAAAAAAAGCCATCTCATCCTGCTCCATTGAGCTGATTAGTTATAGGCCTAGAAGAACTGATGGTATGCAGTAGGCTACTGACGTTAGAAAATAAACTGAACCAGAACACCCCTAATATAGTGGTTACATAGCTAAGTCCAATTTTCACAGGAATAACCCTATATGACAGAAAAACTACGAGATCTACTTTCATTTATTCAAACGTCAAGTTATGTAATCTGCATCTGCCACTTTATAAAGTAATATACTAATTAATAATATAGTGAGATTTGATCAATGTTGACCGTAAAATAAAGTTTATATTTCCTAAAAGGTCCACGCTATCATAATCCTACTATAGTCTACCTCAGTTAAATCGATCTAAGAAAGTTGATTTTGATTAGTTATTTTAAGTAGTTACTAATAGGGTGTATTCAAGTAAATGCATCCAAATTTGCGCGGAGAGAGTATGGCAATAAATCCCTATGTAAGCTATTCAGTAGATCAAAGAGATGCAAAGCTAATATGATCAAAATTGGAAATTCCCGCTTATGTAAAGTACCTTCAAAATGGTTTTCACGGGAAAATTAGATGTACCATTATGTTTGTAATGTTTTCCAGTGCCTAGATACAAATTTATAATTATTATTGAGAAAATCGATTTTTTTCTCATTTCACCCTTAAGTAAACACACAATAATTTTAGGATTAGATAGATATTTCCAAAACTCCCTCTGGGGAACCTTATGAGAACCGCAGAGTTTTAGCCCGATCGGTTAAAAAGTTTTGGCTCTAGTTCCAGTAATATACAGATAGACGGAATTTCGAAAACCACTTGCTAAGGTTCCGAAACGTCGACATTCATCAAAATCTCAAATTCTATTATTAATATTATTAGCACCGCGTCTTACTACCCGTTCGGGTTATACGCACTTACGCTAATGAGTAATGGTAGGGTGATTGTGAGATGAAATGGAGGACCTACAGTTTAACGTGGAATCCGAACCATGGTGGAGGCCTGGCATTCCCCACATTTACAAGATGTCTTGTTAGAGATGAAGGAAGGGTTTGGTAATCAGATAAATCTGTGCCGGGACTGAGGATTAAGCCCCGGGTGCCAGCACAGAAGTCTGACACCTTACCCTTAGACCACCAGGTCACCCCAAATTCTATTCTTATGGTGATCACACTATCTCCTCTCAACAAGGGGTAACAAGATAATAGTAAAAAAATGGTGTATTTTCACCTCCCGAAACTATACTTTCTTTCAGATGTAAGATTCACAAATACTCATCTGGAACCTCTTGAGAATCAGGCTGAGCCGGGGCCAGATTATAACAGAACACTGAACAGAACAAGCTCGCGAACAACTCCAATGAACGTCTGTCTTTCATTGTTCCGTTAGTTGTGGCCGGAGTGTCTACACTTGAACAGAACATGTTTGCAAAAATGTTCGGTTCGTGTTACAACAGTTGGTGGGTAGCCTCATACCTCCCACCCCCAAATTGTTCAGCTGTGCTTCAATATTTGTGGTGCGTTAAGTAGGTGTGTGCAAGTAGCAGCTATTGCATTGTTTATCCACGGCTTCCAAAGTAGAATAACTCTGAAACCCCACCTATATTGGATGACAAGATTATACCAAAGTATGGATTTCTACAGTGGGTCGAGTTTATTGGCAGATTAGCAATTTTAGTCAAACATTGATTATTTTTTTAATCACGTAAGTGCACCCATCTGATCTCTTAACTATTGCATGTCTTGTACAATGCTAAAATAAAGGAGATTTTTATTTTTCAACACGCACACAAATAATTATACTCGTTATAATATATATGTACTTAAAAAAATAAAAAATAAACAGATGTGAGGTGGATGGGGTCCCACAAAAACTGATAACTATTGGATCAGGTTTGAGTGGAACAACGAACAATTTAATTACAAAGGAATGTTCAGAAAATCATCCACACTGTCCGCGAGCTGTGTTCGGTGTGATGTTCTGTTCTAGTCTGGACCCGGCCTTAGCATATTTAAAATCTGAGGTAAATCACTGTCTTATGTGTTCAAGATATCTTTCCCCCTAGCTCCAGTCGGCACATTGTCTACTTTTTTTTGTCTGAGTGTGTCTTCCCCCATTGTGTTTTAACTTGTACAAGTTCCCAACAGGACGTCTTTGACCGGATATCAGCAGGGCAGGGAACGTTGTACCTGTAAACATACCTGTGCCTCCCTCTGAAAGAACAGATAAACCTTCCTCTACCAATACAGCACTCTCTTGTTAGAGCTTTTAGATAGATACCAGGGGGTCAAAAATATAAGCAGGTAAATCCGAGGGTTAGTTAGGGTTGGAATTTCGAGGTTGCAATTCAGGGTCAACTACATTTACAAGTGTGTCGGAGTAGTCTCCACACTGATTTGAGCAGTAACCTTTATGCGTATATTTGGCGTGAATCCTCCGGTTACCCTGAAAAGTAACAGTCTTACCTGGGCTCTATATCTTATAAGCTGCATCATAGTGTAGCCCGTCAAGGTAAGCGTGCTACCTTTCAATAAAAACGGCGTGTACATACCTTCACCAATGGGTAAATCGGACAAAGGTGTCAATTCTCTTCTGGTCAAGGCTGACAATGACGGGGAGGTCTTATGTTCAAATCCTGCCTAGGTGTAATCTGGTATTGCCTACATGCAAAAGCGGGTACATTATTACTAAGCACAAATTAACCAATATTAAAGAATTTCTAGTAAATTTTACAAAATTACCTGTGGTTTTTCCAGGCTTGTGTCAACCTTGGTTTACTAATCTTTCTTCACACAAACACTGGTACATTTACCCAAATATTCCATCTTGTTCAACCCTAGCTCATTAGTATAAATATGCGTTATAGCCTTGATGGGTAGTAAGACGCAGTGAACTACCGTATACCATGTCGTTATCTGTGAAAATAATGTGTTTTTTAAGTAAAATTGGAAAAAGTTTTGAAACAAGCTACATGGTGTCTTTTTGTATTTGAATGATGACAACGCAACAAAATGGCTCAGTAGTAGAATTAATTAACACTTTTGATTCCGATACAAAAATTAACAAAAGCGACGCAAGCAATTTAGTTTAGAGCTATTTGTCGGGTTGACGCTTCATCCGAGAGACAAGAGACTGATTTTCGAGACCACACTGTACTTCGAAGATACACAACACACATTGTTCCTATTTTACCTCGTGGTCTTTTACACGCAGGAATGCGTCAAGTATAGTCGGGTTCTCAAAAAAAAAAAGGCCAATAGTAGGTTTCCAAACATGATTTATTTTCATTGTTATGGCTTTGTTGGACAATTTTATAGACATCTTCAGCATGAATCTGTGGACCCATGTTCTAAATGGCAAGCTCACCTACTCTGGTTTACCAGTGATGGGAATGTCGGGGTTTGAAACCCGGGTGGGAGGACCAATCATGTTGTTTCATAAATGGTTTACCACTCTCACTCCACGACACATTAGGGTACATATCTTCTCAAATCTGCCTCCTCATTCCTACCTGACTATAGAAAATAATATAAACATGTATAGTTACAATGCTAGATAAATCAATATATAGAAATTCATTTTTTTAATCAATAAAAGTAAGACAATCATTAAATTGAATTATTTAAAAAAATTACACAATGGTAGTATTGCAATACGTTAATTGGTCAAACGTGGTTAAACGTATGAATTAATTTACATTAAATAAACGTTCGTGAGCAAATGTACTAACAACGTACAGTTTAAAATGGATTTCTAACCAATTGCATTGATAAACACAATATTTCCTGGTTGAGTACACATCCAAATATTAACTATGTAGCAATTTACATTTTGTTTACTGCCAGCGGGGGCTTATTTCCGTGTCTTAGTGGTCAGGGAGGCCAACTACATATCACGCACCACGACTCAAACCTTGTAGTGCCTAAGTGTTTGAAGGTGGGAATTATCTTTGATCATGAACACATCCGTCTCTCGATAACACTTTCGATTAAATTGCTTTTTTTTAACACCACGTCTTACTACTCGTTCAGGTTATACGCTTATGTAATAATTACATTAACGGGTTAAGGATTATGAAGGCTTAATCTAGAGGAAATGCACCCGCATTTGCGTGAAGGGAGATTGGAAACCCATTTAAGGAAAAAACCTTCAGTTCACCCGACTAGGAATGAACCCTGATCTCCCAGTCCTCGGCAGTCTTGTCCAACACAAGAGTAGCGCGTAAGACCACGTTACCATCGAAGCGGGTTAAATTAATTAATATTAATTGAAAGATAAAAACAATGTAGGTATTTTATAATGTATATAAGGGTTGACTTAGTTCTGTTTTACAATTATTACATTCCTAACACCAGATATAGGGAATAAGTTTATTTTTATTTAACACGGGTGATTACAGTGATAGGGAAGAGAGGTGGTGTCTTAGAAGAAATTCATCCGCATTGGGTTGGAGAAAGTATGGGAAGTCCCATATTGATAGATCACTATACTATAAAGCCCCATGGTGGACTCACTCCCTCACTCACTGACATTAATGTTTATCCATTTCCAGATGAGCTAGAAATTTGAAATTTGGCAAACTCTTCTAGCTTGTAACCGATGGGAAAATTCTAAAAAGTTAAAAAAAAAATTAATCCCCCCAAAAATAATTAAAAATGACGGAGCAACTTTAAAGTCGGTACAGACCTTTCTTTGGAGGCTTCTTGTGGCTAAACGGCAAGACCTATCAAAATAGATTTCTTGATTTTAGTTAAATTTTGCACATTTTCCACACATTTTTAAATTTTCTGACACACATATGAGATAGCTAGCAAGAATCATAAGATTGTAAAATTAAATGGTATGGAACTCCGCACGGATTTTCTCGCTCTATTGTTTGAAAATAGAGATATTTACTCAAAACTCGTAATATGTTAAACAAAATAATATACACTAGCAAACCCAAGTATAAATTGCACTATACTTATACTCTTTTTTTTTAAGTCCTGGTTTTAAATTTTATAATTTTGTTTTCAAAGAATTAATGTCCTCATTTGTATGTTTGGACCGATAAAAAAGATCAATGTTGGGTCCACAAGGGTCAACACTTCGTATTAAAATTTCAACTTCTGGTAAAATTTTTAACATTTTATTAGGTGTTGCAAATCTTCATGCCATCGCATTGCTATTAAATTCCTCATTTATATATTTTGACCAATAAAAAATGTAAATATTGACTATTGAGTCTAAAATGGATATAGATCATTGTTGTACAAACATTTCTTTTGAGGGGTTTAAGGAAAACAATATAAACTTTTAAAGATTTACTTATATATGGCATTGGAGAATTATTGCGTTAAAACTTAAGTAGTATATTTTTACATCTAAAGCTCACAAAATTGTATTAATATATTTGCCAATATCTCAGATAATGTTGGATTCATACAAATATATTTCAAATAAAAGTATTTTATTTTTAATAGTACTACAATTATTTTGCAATGATAAGTTATTTAGTATCTCAAATAGTTGCGGAGATACGGAAGTTTCTGCTTCTGTAAAGTACCATAAAATTCATTTCCATGGTAAAATGAAAATAGCCAGTCTATTTATAATCTTAATCAACACCTAGATACGAATTTTAATCAAAATCGTTAGAGTCAATTTTGAGAAAATCGATTTTTTTTTTCGCTCTTTCTTAAATTACTCTTAATTTTAAGTTTAAACAGACACACAGACAAACGTCATTTCAAAGACCACTTTTTAGGGTTTGGGGTGTCTTGACACGTCGACATCTACTAACATTTCAGGTTAGATTTTCTTTTGTGGTTGCACTACTTTTGCCTTTTGTTTTCGAAAAGTTAAATATATATATATATATATATATTTACGTATAGCTTGAAAGGTATTGGTTTTATAAAAATATGCTTCTTATAAAATATTTGTATTATAAATAGACCTATAGGTCTATATTTGTAACGATAAGTAGTTTCATATCTCAAATAGCTTAGGAGATATTATAAAAAATGATAATTTACGCATCAGACAGGAGCCCTTAAAGTCATTTTGCCGAAATATTGAGAGAAGCCATTTTGTTTGGAATATTTATAAATGTTTAGAAATGAAATTTAATCAAAATTGTTAGAACCTACAGACAGACAGAACAACAGACGGAAGGTCAAAAACAACTTTTTTTGATTCGGGGGGGTCATGAAACGTCAAGATTCATTAAAATCTTGGTTTCGATTTTTTGACGATCACATCTCTACCTGTAAGATAGCGAGAAAGTAATAAATCAACGTTCAAAACGAATTACATCTGTTTACACTCCCTGGGGGTCTGGGGCGGAGCCCACAACGAGAAAAGCGAGTTATATCTATAAAACCACCCTCAATGCATCCACTCAAACTTCGAAACTTGGACCTCCTTATCACCGGTGACCTTGTGCAACTTAGATCCAACTCCTTGAACAAAGTAGCCACTAGTATAGGTTGTGAGTGGGTTAAACTAGTATGTTATAAATATTCACGTATTTAATCCTTAATTCTATAAAGTGCACGTTAAATATCCTATATTAAAAACACAGTACTTATAAATCCTACGGATATTGATTGCTCTGTCGGCAAAGAATCATTCCCACCTACAGACTGATTTTCATATGAAGCCCATTATTTGAAAACTGGAAACTCAAGTTGCCGTAATAACGGAAATAAAAGATATTACAATTGTATTTACATTTTCACTTCGTTTAATCATAGTTACGTGAGTAGAAATTATGTCGACCTACATGCTCCATGGCTTCTTTGGTGCTGACTGACAGCTCACAGCTGACTTCTGACAGTCAACATTTAGGTATATACTTAAATTTTGACCGTCAGAAGTGACAGCTGTTAAACACATGTTTGTGCAGATCATCTTGTTCGGCGTAGGGATACATAATTCGGTCTGGTAACTTTTCAAAGCTTTTAGCTGTCAGCTGTGAGCTGTCAGTCAGCACCAAAGAAGCCATGGGGCTACTGTAGGTGGTCTGGTCTTGGGCTAAAGTGCCCGCCTCAGAACCCGATGTTCATGGGTTCAAACTGTCCACGGCATGTAGAATTTTTTGAACGATAAAAACCCGTAGCACAACTTCCTCCAGAGGGGAAGTAAAACCGTCGTTCCCATATCGATACTATTAAAATCTTTGAAGGTATGTAATATAAACTTTTCCTGACAAAATTGGTAGGCCTATTCGCGCTCGCTCATGGGAATTCAGTTTATAAGGCAACGGGGAATCACCACATTTGCTGAACTTTCCACTAGTACATGGGATCCCTACCAGATGGTGTAAGCAGTACTAACCAGCTGAACGGCTTAGTGCATTCCCTGAACCAGATGGATAGAAATCACATCCAATCAACTTTAGGGTTGTTGAGTGGTAAAGAATAAACCCAATAATAATTTTAATAATCCACAATAAAGCTTTTGATAACACTTAGATAAACTTTGTAATATCTTTTTGCACCACTTCTTACTACCCGTTCGGGTTATGAGCTTATATATTAATTACGCTAATGGTTTTATAAATTAGGGAGGCTATATTTAATAGAGATGTACACACATTTTCTTGGAGGGAGAGTGGAAAACCAGTATTGCAAATGCACTCTTAATACACCCGACCGAAATTTGAACCTCGATATCCCCATCATAGGCAGTCTAGTCTACTGTGAAAGAATCGCCTTAGACTATGTGGCCACTAAAGTGGGTAGCATTATAATGAATAGCCCAAAGAATACCTATTTTTAGAATGCCAAATGTTAGTGACTTTTAATCAAGGTTCGTGGTCGAAAGTGGGCTTCTTATAAAAAAGCAGTGTTGTACTAAGGTACACTCACTTCCTATAAATTCACCCTTCCTCATTCCTAACACATAATAGTGTATCCCGAACGGGAAGTAAGACGAGGTCCTAAAAAAAAGTTTCTTGCTGGAAGTTGTCGCCCACTAAATCACGGTTCTAACTCGCGCTCAACACTCAAGCATTCAGTGTCTAATTAAATGTAACTCGGATGCGTCATTCCATGAGCTCATACTCGATATTTAACTCGGTTATTAGTGGCCGACTAATGAAGTTCATTCACAAAGTAATTACTAGAACGTCAATTATTTCATGATTTATGTAATTGCACGAGACTGGTTTCTCGCACGTTACAAAGCTAAAGGCATAATAAATAATTGTCTATACTTTCAACTTAAGGTTAGAAACCTAGGGAACGTGAGACTATACTTTCAACTTAAGGTGAGAGTCTAGGGAACGCGAGAGTATATTCTCAACTTAAGGTGGGAGCCTAGGGAATAGAAACTGTACTTCCAAGTTAAGGTGGGAGTCTAGTGAACGTGAGACTATACTTTCAAGTTAAGGTGGGAGTCTAGTGAACGCGAGACTATACTTTCAACTTAAGGTGGGAGCCTAGGGAATATGAAACTCTACTTTCAAGTTAAGGTGGGAGTCTAGTGAACGCAAGACTATACTTTCAACTTGAGGTGGGAGTCTAGGGAACGCGATACTATACCTTCAACTTAAGGTGGTAGTCTAGGGAACGCGAGACTATACTTTCAACTTAAAGATGGGGGTCTGGGGAACGCGAGACTATAGTTAAACTTAAGGTGGGATTCTAGGGAACACCAGACAAATGTAGTATTTTTGCAGTTTTATACAATTTTTTTTAGTTAAAAAAAATTAAAAATGTATCCAGTAGAACCAGAGTTTAATTTTCTTCACAATCCGCTTAGGTGGCAGCATGGTCTAAAGCGGCACTCTCACAAGATGGGGGATTTCGGGGATCGATTCCGGTTGGTTATACTGAGGATGGTTTTTACTAAATGGCTTCCCAATATACTTCCATGCAAATTCGAGTACACGTCCTTTAAAATTCAACCTACCTAATTCCTAACACATTAGAGTAATTAGTACATAGACATATAACCCGAATGGGTAGTAGTATAAGATGTGGTGCTAAAAGAAATAAAAATCTTCATAATTTATTATTGGTCTCTGGTGTCCCAAAATGTAATGAAGACTCTTTATCTTCACTTAAAAAGTTTCTCATATAACGCCGCTATGCTCATGTCAGATATTCGACAACTGTTGATATATCACCATATGAAGAAAATGAAATTCTTTGTTCCTACTGTAGCAATATTTTATTTATTTTGGCCAAACAAATATTTTGCTGTAAAAACTGTAAAAAACAACTAACCTTTTCTTGCGTTCCCTGCATCACCACATTAATGTGATTTTTTTCTGTTTCGCCCGTTTTCTTTAGTTAGATTTTCATAAGAAAAACCTTAAATTACAGCTAACAAAATTATTATATATGTTTTCACCTATTCACACTACAATTTATGTGAGCTGAAGCTGCCACTTTTGAGAGATAGTATAAAACCTCTAAAAATAACAATAATATATAATAAAATGCTAGCAATTAGTTCTGCAAAATGTATGCTTATATTTTATAAACGGCCCTTCTTATAAATATTTAAGGAGTTAGGCCTACTGTAATTCATTCTAGAGAGTTTGTCTACTTCTGAAAATATGATTTTCAATCATTGAGTTATTTGTTTTCAGTTTATACATTTTAATATTTTGATTATGTAACGGCTTAATCTCCGAGATTAGGATGGAAAGGAGAGTTTTAGCACAATGAAGAAGGGACGAAAAAATAACCCTGACAAATTGCATGTGTACACTAACTGCATTGCCTCCTTGTCGAGATTCGAACTTTGACCTTTACGACTCAGGAAGTTTAGGATATTTCGAGTCTGACGTTTTAAATAATATTACCTGCAGTACTTTTTAATATTTTTTATCACTACGTCTTGCTACCTGTTCATGTAATAATCCTATATGATGATTACTCTTATGATATAAGGATGAGGAAGGAAGCATTTTAGAGGTATTTTACTCTCATTTACTTGGAGAGAGAATGGGAAACCATTACGGGAAAAACTACCCTAATATACCCAACCAGGATTCGAACCCCGATCTTCCTGTCATAATCAGGCCAGTATTAACTTGAGATTGAAGCCTTAGACCATTTGACCACTGAAGCGGGTCAGTACTTTGTACATGTGAGTGTAATATGAATGGGGATATAACAAATTAAAGTACAATAATTTAAATGAAATTAAGGATAACCTGGTGGTATAGGAGTAAGGTGTCGGACTTCTGTACTAGGGGTCCGGGATTCAATCCTCGTACTCTAGTACTCGTGAAGACCTACAAACTGTTATCCGCACTTACCAAGGAGACCAGTAAATTATTATTACTTTATCATGGAGCAATCAGGAGTAGTAATGCATATTTTATCCACGTTAAGGACTCTGATGAAATTATAGGCAATTTTAATGCAGTTCATCTGAAAAAAATACTACCCAAAAATCACGACCAATCACATTAGACTGGGGAAAATTCATCATAATAATCGGGTGTTTTATTGAATAGTAAGGGTCCACAGTTCAATTCCGGTGAAGTGCCTTTTTGGAACTGTGGAAGAGATTATAGCCAGCAATAATGACTACACCTCCACCAACAAGTTTAAATAAGGGGGTGTACAATGATAGAGTGAAGTTTTAATTAGAGTGAGGGTTGGAAATATGGATATTAATTTTATTTTTCCTTTGTAAATATTTATTTAGTGTACCTATCAACAATAGTAAGGACTGGGAATGGACTGTTACAAAGTTGTTTAGTAATATTAAAAAAATTGTAATGATCATTGAAAAAGTGTTAATTTAGCAGAATATATATGATTGCTTTTAGGTAATTATAATGAATGTATGTATTTTAAAATTTGAGCTTAATTATTTTAGTTAATATGCATAAATGTAAATTATGATGTGTACTGTAATGAAACTTTTAAACAATTTTCACACATCACGCAAAGAGGGTAGTTTGAGAAAGACATTTTATCTGTAATATTTGAATATGTAGAGAACGACATTTGATTTGTCTACTTTTCCTAGAGGTTTAGGGAAGGAGGGGGGGTAAACAAGCTGAAGAAACTGAGTCAGCAGCCTAACCACCAGGAAGGGGAAACAAAAAAAAGTTTCAAGTAAAGTACCTTATTCACAATTTGAATTTGTCAAGTTCCCATTGGTGCAAATTCAAACAAGGTGAAGAATGGTGGGGTAGTAAATAGCGGTCCAACAGAGGTATTAAGTATGGTTGGACCAAGCAAACCGGACACTCTTGTTAAAAAAAAATCTGGCAGGACTTGATCGAACCTTTTGACGCTATGGACGGGGGGGCGGGGGCAATAATTATGGGAGGACTTCTAAAAAGTTATAAGTTCTAAAAAAGGGATAATAACAACCTAAGTACCCTCCGTCCACCTTGAAAAGCTTACTTTCTGGGTTCCATTATGGAGTAGCTTATAAGCTAGGGCCATAGTCACGGCAAAACTGCTGCCTTTCAAGGTAAACTAAGTGAACAAAGGGCTAAACCCATTTGCATCTACCATAACAATTTAGTAAATCGCATAATGCTTCTGCTCTGCGTCTCATTACACGTCCAGGCTTACCTAATATTTACGTTATTAGGGAAGCATTGAAGAAGGTAAAATTTAGAGGAAATATACTCATATTCACGTGAGTGAAGAAAATCATGTTCTATACGCCCGATCGTGATTCGAACCCTGACCTTTTAGTCACCAAGAAAACCGGCATAGATTAGAATGTCATTTAGTTCCCTTGCTTACCAGTGCGGGTAGTAATGTTAATTTTAACAAAATTTCTTCCAACCTTATGGATCAAATAATTGAATTGCTGAAGTGACTCTCGTCCCATGTTACATCGAAATAGGAAATGATTACGGTAGCCAAGTACCTCTGCATCGCAACTCCCCGTCCCTCCTCCTCCTCCAACCATTCCCTCAGTGAATTTACAGCCATATTAAATGCAACTCGCCTGTGCGAACAAAAAAAAAGAGTTATAAATCGATGACGATGACATTAACGTCGAGAATTGGCTGTGTCAACGCCATATATTAGACTTATAAAAACTTCGCGCATAAGCTCGAGCAAAATAACTGCTGAAAGAGCATACGCATAAAAGCAATTCAGCGAAGGAGGTATAATACAATGTTGTCTCATAAATAACCTCGAGGTGTTTTGTTAAACTCCTCGCTGGACCGCAAATAGCGGGTAATAAGTTAAGATCCAATGTAAAGACCATACATGCATACACACACGCAGTTGTAACACTGAAGGACAAGTTAGCATGGATTGTAAAGACATAAGATCCCACACGGTCCAGCGACGTTGGTCTCAGCAAAGAAACATTGTAGCGTTGCGCTTGCCAATAGATAATCCTCAGTATGTCCCTTGCAATCAAGAATACTGTTGTTGGCTACTTCATGAACTCGCCAAGGTATAGAGACTCGAGCAGGTCAAAACATAAGTCTTTCACATTAATATGACGTCCTCGTCGTTTCCTTGCAGTCACTCATCTGTACTATAACACCTCACAGGATGGCCACTATTTTCTTACTGCAAAATTCCCTGTTGTTGCCCTGATTTTAAGAAGGAACCACCCACTTCAGTGGCCGTATGGTCTAAGGTGTCACTTTCATAGTAGACTAGACAGCCAATGATGGGGAGATCGAGGTTTGAATCTTGGTCGGGTGTACTGAGGGTGGTTTTTACATTGTTTTTCAATCTTCCTCCACGCAAATGGGGGTAAACTTTCTCTAAATATAAACTTCTTCCCTAAAACCATGATCTTAATTAGTACATAAGCGTGTAACCTAAACGGGTAGTAAGACGCAATTTTTTTTAAGAAGAAGAAATTCCCATCTTAACAAATAGTTTAGATGGAAGTATAAGGGAATTAAATTTATTTACCGGTGTGAAACTGTATAGTTGGTGTTTTAAACAGAATAATTGCGCTTGATGGGTGAATATATTGTTTCTTAAGGGGGGCGGGAGGGAAGGTATTTGGTCAAATCAGCGGTCTTAGTTATTCAGTAGCTATTGCTTACTATAAAAATGCATTTAAGGCGTGCAGTTACAATCCAGTTTTTAATATATTTTTTAATTAAAACATTTTGGTTTTCTCATCAACAATGACAACATTTTACTACATGATTAGTATTAACAGATCACATGACTTGACGTATGAATACGGAAAAGTAGATCCAATAGCTTTTCATTCTGTCAGATAATTTTATTTCTACGAATATTTTACTTTAAATGTCCAAGATTAATATTCATCCAGTGGTGTTAATTAGTTATTTGAGAAAATTTCCTGCGCTTTCCTGGTTTTTCACGGACACAAAAATAATTCCTGGACCTTCAAGCTCGCGGCAAAAACCTGTCTGACCTCATCACCACAGGCAATATTGATGGAAAAATACACGAATTAAGGTACTCGTTCAATGACCCAGCATCGGTGGCCTCGTGGGCAAAGGCGTGAATCTTATATGGTTTGGTTTTTTGTTAGCAAGAAAGTCTTGTTTAGAATCCCGAACTTAAGAGCTGAGGATGGATATTTTCCCCCCACGTTAACTCTGGTGCTTTTCCTCTAAGCTTTACCTTACTCATTATTACCCCATTAATGTAAAATATGCCCACCTTCAGTAAACGGTTGATTAAATATATAAAATGTGATTGTTATATTAACGAATATATTTATTTGAACTAAATCAACTAAATAATTGTAATTGATATAACATTATGAAGATTTATTTTCTCTAGAGTCTTAAAAAACCTTTTCTCTAGCTGACACTATCAGATTTTCCTCAACTTTCACACCTCTCCTCCCTCTAAACCTTTTTTATATATAATAATCTTCTTTTCTTTTAGTCAAGGAGGGGGGGTGAGGAAATTGGTGCCATAACTGAGCGAGTGGCAGTGCCGCTAACGTACTAGTGCTCACTAGCGGTGAGATACGAAACCAATGTTGTTGGTCCACATAATATAGTTATCTCCATCTGCTCACTCCATTTAAGTGTGTATATTTAACTAGCAAGCCCCCTCGAGATTCGAACCCCACCTCATCTATCATTGACAAACCGGACTAAACGAAGCTGGTGCTGTAAAGCAGTGGTATTCAAACCTTTTGGTTCACATATCTCCAGATATGATCATTTATTTTAAACTTTGTATTCATAAAGTTGTGCTGCATGATACAAATTACACATTTTTTATAAACTATATGTAAAATAAATTATATCCAAAATAAGGTCATAAATAATATATTTTAAATGAAATAAATTAACTAATTATGTGTGCATATATTTTTTACTTTCCCTCCGACGCCTCGAAGAGAAAGTATTGTGATCGTAAAAAAATCGAATTCAAGATTTTGATAAATGTCGATGTTTTATTCATGATCTCCTGTAACCAAAAAGGTTATTTTCGCAATGCTGTTTGTCTATCTGTCCGTTCATCCATCTGTCTGTAAGTTGGGTCAGAGGCGAAAATAATTTACCAATTGGGCTAAAATTTGGTATTTGGGGTTTTCTTAAGGTCCTCCGAGGATTTTTTTAAATTAAATATCTAATCCTAAGTTTAAGGGTAGTTTACTGAAGTGCAAAAAGAGAAAAAATTGATTTTATTAAAATTAGCTTTAACAAATTTGAATAGATTTAATATATAGACACTGTTTATCATTATAAACAAGATGGAAATTCTCGTTTTTTCATAAGTTGACTTTTAGGGTACTTTACACGAGGGACTATAATGCTGTTAAAGATTAAAAAAACATTTAGTTGAAATACATTTTTGTAAAACCAATCATTTCTGAGCTATAGGCAAATATATATACTTTTTAATTCAGGTCATTGAAAATTAATTTGATTCTCATGCTCTTTGTGGACAAAGATGTTTCTCTTTTCTCAATTTTTCTGTAAGTGTATCTAGTTCCTAATGCCATAGAGTAAGTAACATTGTATATTATTTCATTTATGATCTGTGGTGTGATGTTTCTACAACAATGTATAGACCTACAATTTTGTTCCACAAATCTTATGAAATTTTAGTAAATGTCTATTTTAAGATAAAATATTGAGAAAATCTGGGCGGTGCACCGTCTTATATATTTTTTAATTGCACGTACTAGCTAAAATGTTTGCTTACCCTAGGTATAACTCCACTGCTTAGACCACGTACCCACGGATGCGGGCTTATAGTACTAGTACCCAACCAGAATGTGACGCCTCTCATTCGAGAACGAGCATGAGGCTTCCTTCTCTACATCTCTACACCTCGAATCATTACACCAAACAACAAAATGGCTTAGAATAAACATTTGAAGTGATATTTTATAGACATCACATTACGTCTTGTTATAATGTTTTTCGCATGAGTATAGAATCTGGAGGTAATTTGATAAGCTAGTCAAGGATTTAAAGTTGTCAAAGTGATTTACAGCAAGTAAGTTTTCGTGTTCTTTAAGGGATATTGTGTGGGGGTCAGTAGTTTACACTTTGAGGTGGGTATACTCTAATATAATTATTATAATTATATGATAAAGAGAAAAAAAAGTGTTCCGAGCTATATATACTCCCATGAATTTTTTTGTTGTATTTTACTTGATTCTCGCCACTGGATTAAATTAATAGGAAAGTCGTTTTAATGAGCACGCCTACAACATAGTTTTTTTAGTAACGCATTTAATTACTTTTCTTATCTCATGTATGTATATATATTTGAATTTAATCTCATGTTCGTAAGACGCTTATCTGATTCTGACTATTTGAACTATTATTAATAATACTTTTTGATACATGTGTTTTTATAAACTAGCTTAAATATATTTAAGCTCCAACTTTTTACAATTAGGTTAATTTGTGTGTACGTACATTGCATAAAGAGTATCTTTTTATATGATTTATAATTTATATATAAATGTAATTAAAAAATTAGTTGAAATACATTTTTGTAAAACCAATAATTTCTGAGCTATAGGCAAATATATATACTTTTTAATCCAGGTCTTTGAGAATGAATTTGATTCTCATGCTCTTTGTGGACAAAGATGTTTCTCTTTTCTCAATTTTTCTGTAAGTGTTTCTAGTTCCTAATGCCATAGAGTAAGTAACAGTGTATATTATTTCATTTATGATATTTGGTGTAATGTTTCTACAACATTCTATAGACCTACAATTTTGTTCCACAAATCTTATGAATTTTTAGTAAAGGTCTATTTTAAGATAAAATATTGAGAAAATATGAGCGGTACACCGTCCTATATATTTTTTAATTGCACGTACTCGCTGAAATGTCTGCTTACCCTAGGTATAACTCCACTGCTTAGACCACGTACCCATGGATGCGGTACTAGTACCCAACCAGAATGTGACAACTCTCATTCGAGAACGAGCATGAGGCTTCCTTCTCTACATCTCTACACCTCGAATAATTACACCAAACAACAAAATGACTTAGAATAAACATTTGAAGTGATATTTTATAGACATCACATTACGTCTTGTTATAATGTTTTTCGCATGAGTATAGAACCTGGAGTTAATTTGATAAGCTAGTCAAGGATTTAAAGTTGTCAAAGTGATTTACAGCAAGTAAGCTTTCGTTTTCTTTAAGGGAGATTGTGTGGGGGTCAGTAGTTTACACTTTGAGGTGGGTATACTCTAATATAATTATTATAATTATATGATAAAGAGAGAAAAAGTATTACGAGATATATGTACTCACATGAATATTTTGTTGTATTTTACTTGACTCGCCACGGGATTAAATTAATAGGAAAGTCGTTTTAATGAGCACGCCTACAATATAGTTTTTTTAATAACGCATTTAATTACTTGTTTTCTTATCTCATGTATAAATATATATATATTTGTATTTAATCTCATGTTCGTAAGACGCTTATCAGATTCTGACTATTTGAACTATTATTAATAGCACTTTTTAATACATGTGATTTTATAAACTAACTTAAATGTATTTAAGCTCCAACTTTTTACAATTAGGTTAATTTGTGTGTACGTACATTGCATAAAGAGTATCATTTTAGATGATATATAATTTATGTATAAATGTAATTAAAAAAAGGATAGTGATCAAAAAAGACTTTGCTAGAATTTCTCTCGAAGGAAAAATAGACACCCGCCAAGTGGATAAATAATATTCTTGGTAAGAACGTTCACCCGGGTAAGTCAGTAAACGTAAAGTTCAATTTTTCATAAGATGAACCTTATCTGACTGTTAAAAAATGTTACAAGATCTATTTTAACGTATTCATACGTCAAGGCATCTGGACCTGTTCTTTTTGATAAAAATCACTATCTATAAACACAAGTGATATGGTAAAATGTTACTAATGTTGAGCACAAACGTTTTTGTATTTTAGACTAATAAATAACATTTTTACGAAAATTAGACTGCACTTTACGTACCGCTAATCCTCCCGCTATCTTTTGATATTTTATTATAATTTTACTTGTCTTTAATAATGTTTAAAATAGACCCCAAATTACCAAATGTCTGGCATCATTATTAGCTCAGCGAAAGTCTATACAAAAGGAAGCAGCAACAGCTCAACAGTTTTATGGTCAAAGACATCACTTTTGGAAAATATGGAGCTTACAATGAAGGGAAGATCGGAATTTGAATCATGGTTGGGGGTATTTCCTACTATTTCTTCACGCGATTGCGGCTTCGTTTTTATAAAGTTACTCATCCTCATTTCCACCCGATTAGTGTAAATATAGGGAAAGCCCGGAGGTTAGTATGATGGGGTGCACATAGACAAAATATATAAGTGGAGAGTATGTTAAAAGTGCACATTCGTTTATTTTATTATAGTTACAAAATTTCCATGCATCACTCCAAAATTATATGTTTATTGCTGAAAATATGTTATATTTATTCTGAAGCTTAAAGTGTGTGTGCGGAATGCCAGGCCTCCAACGTGGTTCGGATTCCACGTTAAACTGTAAAGTGTGTGTGTTTCTGTATCCATTTAAGGTGCGATGGAAGGAAATGCATGCTAAGATTCGTATCTTTTGCGGCTTTAAAAAAACATTATTTTTTTCCACACAAAATAAATTAAATATTACTTTAGTATATAAGTTTACATTTCTATATATCGTGATCTAAAACAATCACCCTACCATTACACATTAGCGTAAGTGCGTATAAACCGAACGGGTAGTAAGACGCGGTGCTAATAATAATAAAAAAGTGTGTGTGTTTCTGTATCCATTTAAGGTGCGATGGAAGGGAATGCACGCTAAGATTCGTATCTTTTGTGTCTTTAAAAAAATGTATTATTTTTTTCCACCCAAAATAAATTAAATATTACTTTAGTATATAAGTTTACATTTCCATATATCGTGATCTAAACCGTTTTTGAATATCTTTAATGGACATAAATTAATTTGAACATTAATTTGTATCTTAATTTAAAAATAATATTTTCAAATGTCCATATGCTCATGAAAAATATTCAAGAACTCTTGAGATTACTACATAAATAAAATAAAACTTAATTTATATAATAAAGCGATATTTTTATGTTGGCCAAAGAAAAATGTTTTTGGCATATAAACTGTAAAATTACGAGCGTAAATTCACATTCCCTCTCACTCCCTTAAATATACCATTTGTTTCATTCCACGGAACTTCATTCAAGAAAATAATAGTCTACTCATTTTATAAGCACAGAGTTAACAGTAATCGAACCAAAGTAAAAGTACTCAAGCAAGAAATTAAAACCCATTCAGGGTCATAAAGAGTCACGTCTGTCTACTGAACTAAGGATCCCAGATTCGATTCCCTAAATCACCAACAAATTATCGGTGAATTTCACAGTGATAAATTAAACAGCTGAAATACTGGGCGTTATGTCTATTCTGGAATTAAACTAATTTGCATGTCATATTTTGTCATAATCATTCGGTTTAAAAGTGCACCTAACTCAAAATGAATGAACAGCCGTTAAACTTAGGGACGAAACTATATCTTCAAATAAAAAATAAAAAGTCGATGGCGTTGTTGAGAAACAAAGGCTTCGGCTATAAACGTAATAAAGGTTGCTCTAAGTGGAACTATGGAGATCGCAAAACATGGTCATCCATATAAGGACGTGAAATGTTACTTGAAACCATGCGAGAAATGTTGCCACATCTGGTCACAGGCATTACGTTAAAACTTATGAAAACTTAAAAAACAAGCACCTATATCACTTCGATACATTTATAGCTATTTTTAGCAGTTAAATGTCCATGAAGACGCTCCTGACTGCCCCATTTGACTCGTTACAGATTAATTACATGGGTTTATTATTACAAACATCATTTGTCACTCGTTTTCAAGCGACATTTACTGCTCTTCTGGTCTTAGCATAAACAACACCCAAGAATCGCATCCGTTATACACCCCGACTATACACACGCTTGACCTTCCTCTTCCCGTAATAGAAACCTCTAGGTAGGACATAGGAGGGGTGGATAAGTGCCTCCTTACACCCTCACCCACCCTCCAAATCCTCTGACACTAAGTCAGTCATGCTGAGATGCTCTTGTACTCTTTAGCTTCTAAAGAACTAGAGAACACGTCGCTTCGGCTGCTCTTGAAAAACTGACAAGACCCTGGGAACTTCCTCTCTACCCTGTTCCCTGCAACACAGATGTACTAACACTTTGCACCTGCGACTTCCAGGGGACATGTGCCCGAGGGCATAAACGATGTCATCAAATCGCGAATCGGCACCTGCATTTGTTTACCTTCCAATCCGACAATAATACACCTAATAATAATAATAATGTGAGAAACATGTGCACTTTATGAGCACGTACTACGATATCCGGATCGGCGGAGATGTGGTCTAAGGCGCCAAGTTCGCAATACACTAGGATCACTGGGGATGTTATTTTTCGAATATTAACTGAATTTATCAAGGCAGTGGTTTCCTGTTTGTGATCTATCACGGTGGTTTTCACATCCTATTTTCACACTAGTTTGGGTCAACATTCTTTAAACAACTTTCCTCATTCTTATCGTCTTAGACTAGGTCGATAATATGTTGTTGTTTTTCTGCATCGTATATTATTTATTACTCGTCCAGGCTATCCACATATGTCCACTAGTTTAAAAGGGATGAGGAAGGTAGGATGTTGAAGGAACGTACCTGCATTGGCATACAGGGAGAGTGGAAAAGCATTGGAGAAAGAACATTATCAGAACATCTGACCAGGATTTGAACCTTAACCTCTCCAGCACCAACAATTATCTATATTGTGAGCTTCACACCTTAGCCTATGTGACCACCACTGCGGGAAAGGGTTTGATAGCCCTTTGCATCGTTTCCTATGCTAGAAGCGGGTTGCATCTTAGCTTGATGCACCTAAACACTCAACTAACACCAATTTACGGAGTAGAAAGAGAGAAAAAAAATGATTATTTCATCCTTCGAGGCCTCTAACTATCTGCTGATAACATTACCTTCTTCCACCAACTAATATAAAGTCAAGTGTAAAATAAGGCGAAGGCTTTAGCGTCGCCCAAATAAAGACGATATCATCAATATAATTATCACTACTATTGTAATAAACTTGCTCTATCCTTTGCGCCAGAACAGCATTATGTCACATTTAATAATTGACTTGTTCATGTCTTTTATTCTAGGTAGATATGTTTCTACGGACTTTTTCAATCTTAATCCTGGCAAGAAGATTCCAACAAGCCATTTTCGTGAATAATCCAAATATTGATAGGTTCTAGATGATTTAAATAAAAAAAATATATTAAAAGAACTCCTTCAAGACCAAAATAATAATTGTGTGAACATGTAAGAATGTATTTTTTTTTGTTTAAAATTATTTAAAAATGTATTACTTTTATTTCAATACCATGTCTTTAAAAGTCACCAAATAATAAGTAAACGTATTTACATATCAAATTCTCTCTCTCTCTCTCTCTACTTACCGTTACGTCACAGGTAGACGGCGTCCTTAAGACGCTTGAATACTCGAGCAGGAATAATTAATAACGCCAGAAATTGTTGGGTGGAAAGGAGGAGGGTGGGGGTGTTATAACGTTACTTGGAGGAGCTGTCAGTCAGTAGAACAAATGGAAATATGCATCTTATTAAAACAAATTTGTGACAACCCTATTACATTAATTGTATCCTTCGATAAACAAAGATCCATTTTATGCTCCTTTACCATTTACATTCGTTATCCGGGCATTTATTTAGGTCTTTAGTGATCGATCAAAATGTGTGTTTTGTTGTGTCTTTTTTACTTTTCAGATTGGCTAATTTAAACTTTTTAAGCTACGTTCAAAAATGCATGTATGTACAGGAGGGGGATATAAAATAGTTTTGTATTCGTTCCAATATACACCAAACCTATGGGTTTTTTTTCTAGAGGTTTTGTCGCTATTGAACCTAAGCGCGACATTTTGATTGGCAACATCTCAGCTAGGCAGACCCATAGATATACTAAGTGTAATATTTATATCAAGTTGTATCTAACGCGGCAAGGGTGTGTTGCAGGATGCGCTGGTTCCGCAAGAACTCCGACTCGCCCCGCCTCCTGAGTCTGTCCCCGCTGCGCTACACGGAGGCGGGGTTTGGGGGCGGTGGTGGCAACGAGGATGTCCAGGACCCAGGGTGCTACATACAAGCGCCGGCGGGTCATGGAGGTGGTGATCACGTCGACGATCATCTGGGACACCGCTCCACGTTAGGTAGGTTCTCGACGAGTACCTATGTTTGGATCCCGGGTAAGATGTCTTTGTCACAATTTATCGGAGGGAGTGTGAAATGTTTGGAGACCTTTATGACCAGGAGGTCCAAGGTGTTAATAACGCAAACTGCTGTTGGTTTGCAATATGTCCGTATTCTTCAATCTTTTCTCCAATATTAATGCAGTTTGAGTTAATTTGAGAATAAAAAAGTATTCTCTAATTTCCATTATAATATATAAGATGGACTCTCGTCGATGGTAGCACACTATTGCGTCACTCTTGCATTATATTATATTGCTGATGACAAAGTTATTGGGGTTTGAAGCCTCTCCCTCTACACAAATGCGAGTACATTTCCTTTAAAATCCTCCTTCCGCCTACCTAAGATAATACCGTAATTATTAGACAAGTGAACGGGTAGTGAGGCCCGGTGAAAACAAAAGAGTTAATTCTACCGATACAAAACCCTAACGGGGGTTGAAATAAGTTCGTAGCTATTGAGGTGGGGGAAAGCTGCAGGATCTTGCTATGAGTGAGGGAGTGATACAACCTGATCCCGTCATCTTAGTTTTAGCTGTCAAGAAAGGGTTGGGGTGTAATGAGGTGGGCTGGATAGAAATAGCTCAAGATAGGGATAGTGTTACTAGGTGAACTGGATAAAACTAGCTCAAGATAGGGATAGAGTGTTATTAAGTGGACTGGATAAAACTAGCTCAAGATAGGGATAGTGTGTTATGAGGTGGACTAGATAAAACTAGCTCCAGATATGGATAGAGTGTTATGAGGTGGACTAGATAGAACTAGCTCCAGATATGGATAGTGTTATGAGGTGGACTAGATAGAACTAGCTCTAGGTAGGGATAGAGTGTTATGAGGTGGACTAGATAGAACTAGCTCCAGATATGGATAGTGTGTTATGAGGTGGACTAGATAGAACTAGCTCCAGGTAGGGATAGAGTGTTATGAGGTGGACTAGATAGAACTAGCTCCAGGTAGGGATAGAGTGTTATGAGGTGGACTAGATAGAACTAGCTCCAGGTAGGGATAGAGTATTAGGAGGTGGACTAGATAGAACTAGCTCCAGATAGGGA